>UNPR01000073.1:0-198995 GCA_900536425.1 Hymenoscyphus linearis | reverse complement strand
TGGAAATCCTTGGATCGCTTAGCTATCCTAAGCGATCCCTATTTGCTATAAGAGACCTGGATGTGCCTGTCGAGGGTTGCGCCTCTTATTATGACAAGTATCACGTGAACACGTGATTCGTGACACTATTTTAAGGATATTATATAGGCGGTTAATAGATAGATAGCCGAATCTTCGATAAAGGCGGCGAAGGTCTAGTTCGGAAAGTAGGTGTTCGTAGTAGTTATCGCTTAAAGAGTAGTTTAGATTCTTTATAACACCCTATTATAAGAAAGGGTGTCCGTTTAGCCGTCTTATAGGGATTATTTTATTACCGACGGTAATACTATCTATAAGGTTGTTATATAACGCTTTAAGTTTATCTAAGTCGTCGATATAGATAATAAATAGTATATTAATCCCTTTTTAGTATAACCTAAAAGGTGATATAACCTATAGGCGAGTTTATAGTTATAGATCCGACGTTCTTGGTTAAACCTATTCTATATCTAACTTTAGTGTTACCGGCTGTTAACTTATCTATTTTAGTGGCCTGATATATCGAGTAGTATACTAAAAACTACGCGTGTCCTACTAAAGATACTCTAGCGGCTCTAGTATCGATTAAGAGCCTAAAGAAGTAGGATTCTAGGTACTAGACTAATAAACTTTTCGTAGCTTTAGATTCCTCGGATAGTAGGTCCTTAGTAGTAGCTACGTATAAGAAGGCCTTATTATAGAAATAATCTATTATTCTCTAAGTACTGTTACTATTAATATTACCGACGCTCGAGAGGAATATTTCGCCCTTGTAGATATACTTAGTAGTATCTTTCTAGTAGTATACTTCTAGCTATGTCTATTGGCTAGCTTCTTTTCCGTTATCCTCTTAGTCGAGGATATTGTCGAGTTCTTATAATATAAAGAAGGTTTCTTATTCTAGTTTAAACTTAGTAAGAAACGTGTTATACTACGAGTCCGAATTCCGCCCTAGGTAGCGGCTATTAAATAACTTACGAGCTACTACTTGTTCTTCGGGGGTATAGTTGTATAAAATATAACTAGTCCGTTTATAGACGTAATACTTTCTGTCCTAAGTGTTCCTATATCTTAAGTCGTTTAAGCTCGCCCTAGTATTATTTAGACGAAAGCGGCCCCTAGGTAAGCTTTGGGGTAGATCACGTGACAGACCCCCCCCTCCCCCCGCGGTTGCTCTAGTAGAACTACCAGTTTATAAACTAGGCGGCTGTTTCTTCTAAGTCTACCTCTTAGATAAACGTAGAGTTTGTCTAGGTATTAGTAGCTTCCTATACTAGTATTACTCCCTAGAGTTGTTCGATAAAGTCTACTAAAAGTAGTAGCGGACTTACGTATACAAGTCGGTATACTAGAACCGAGCGGCATCCGATTATAAGGTGATTTATATAGAACGCGTCGCTTTATAGACTTTACTCTAGTCGAGGGTAGATCGTTTATAGTTCGCTTAAAAGGATAGAGAAACATTTAGATAGGCTCTTTCTAGGGTTCTATGTTATAACATATAGAAGCGTCGTTTTATTCTACGTAGCCAGGCTGTAGAGTTGGTAGGACCTATTCTCGAACCGCTATAAAATCATAGTATAGGCTATTCCGAACTTCTTATTTATAGGCCTAATTAAGGTATTATAAAATAACAAAGCCAGTCCCTTTAACATCGTAGGAAGTGCTAGAGAATAGCTATCCTATGGTAGGTTATAGCTAGTGTAGACGTCTATAAAGACAGCTAGGCGTTTAAGAAAGTTATCCCCTATACTACTAAACTTTATACTATTACGGTAAATCTTACCGACGTTTATAAGTTCCTACCTAAAGGACTAGGTCTTCCTAGGCGAAATTATTACGCGTAAGTCCTCTAGGATAGGGGTTGAGTCTTAGTCTATTAGGGGTTATATAACAGTGTAGCTCGGTTCTTAGCTCGTCTGTTCTTAGCTCGTCTGTTCTTAGCTCGTCTGTTCTTAGCTCGTCTGTTCTTAGCTCGTCTGTTCTTAGCTCGTCGTATTAGCCGTCCTCGTTCTAAATAGGCCCAGCGTACTAGAATTCTAGTAAGAGAGTCTGTATCCGGCTGGGGTAGGCCATAGGTTAGCTTCCGATTAGTATTCTAGTGTTCCTTGTTACTGTGTTCCTAGAGTTGGTGTTTAGAGTCCTTATTCCTAGTGTAGTTCTAGGGCTAGATCCTGGCCGATTAAGGTAGACGGAGTAGTAGTAAACTACACTTAACGTCCGATTATATTTGTAGGTGTATTTAGGCCTCCTTACTTCAAGGGTCCTAAAGAGAGTTTGCCGATCTACTTAATACTATGTTCAATTAGGTTCTTAGCTCTCTTCGACTTGTACTCGTAGTTATATTGTTCTAGCGTAAGAGCCTTACTAAGGTTCTATTTATGTTCTTCTTTATCTTTAAGAGACTTAACTAGGACCTCTATCTATCCCTATCTTTCTCTTACTCGAGGTAAGAGTAAAATATACACTCCCCTAGAGTATAGAACCTTATATAGGTCTACTAGGTAGGATGTACGGATCCTTATAAAGTCGTCGGTAGTCTATCCCTTATAGTCGTCTTTATATTAATGCTAAAGTATCTTATCGACGAATAAGTACGTTTTATACTATTGTGTTATTTCTTATACGTAGGTCTCTCTTTCCTTGTCCTAATCCTCTCCTACTATAGCTATAGATAGCTCCGGCTCTAAGATGTCTGCTCTTTGAGGTCGAGTTTAGCTGTACTAGCTAGAGGGGCTCTCTTGGCTGGCATATTGAGTATTTATACCTGATTAGCGAGGTGTAGGACGGAGGGGAGGGTGTAGAAATAAGGGATTTAGTGAGGCGTTTAAGTAGGGCAGGGGTCTAAGGTGTCGGGTTGTTAGGCGGTGTGGTCTGTGAGTACTATAATATAGTGTAATCGGTGATGTTCTTAAGTATTCTCTTAATTATTGGTCTAAAGGGACGATTTGAGGTGTTTCTGAGCTTGTGTAGAAGTGGGTGAACCAATATACTCCTATTTTGCAGAGTATGATAATCGATTAGTTGTCTAGCTAAGGATGAAGAGTTCGCGTTCGACGACTTAAGTACCCGAACACTTGCATCATGTGACTATGTAAACAACCATAGAATATATCCCCAACCATAGAATATATCCCAACATTACTATAGAAGGGATCTAGATAACTTGTCAACTAAAGATCTACCTTTACAATTACAATTTAAGAGCGCGAAAGATAAATGTCAACAGGGCAGTCTGTCACTTCCTAGTTAAATTAGCTAGACGGGCGCGTAGTATCTTCTTTTTAACTTTTAAGACTGGTTGAGGTATCTAGAAGTATTAGCTATTCTTATAAAGATATTAGATATCGGCTACGACTACTTGTGTTTCTTTCTAATACTTATCTATTAGCTATGGGAACTTTTGATACCTTGAAGTTCTCTTAGTTCTAAGGCATATTTAGGGTTTTACCAGAGAATTCAATATCTGTAACATTTCTCTAATAGCCTACCCAGGTAGGTCCCCAATCTGCTCATAAAAATCCTGTTCACTTCATTTGATGTATTTCTCGAAAGTCTCACGAAATATATTATACAACAAAGATAGAAAGTTTCGAAGAAGAGAGGATATATCCGCTTGAAAATACCATGCTATTTTAGACCACTTATAGATAACCACTTCCCTTAAACCTCCAAATTCAAAACCCTCACAGCATTCCTCCCCAAAGCCCCTTTCTCCTCCTCACTTCCAGCCCCCAGTGCACCTTTGATAGCGATATAATTCGTCTCCACACTCGCCCATTTCTGATCTTCTCCTTCCAAGGGAGGAAAGAAAGGATGGTCCGTCCCGAACATGACTCTATCTCCTCCACTTGCCTGAATCGCAGCTTTCAAGCCAACCTCACTATAGATCACCGCATCCAAGTAGATATTCTTCTTCAGGATATCCCAGACTGTTTTCCGTCCTTTCCCTAGTTTTCCCTCGGCTTTGAGATGTGCATCGTGCTCTATACAACTCTCTATCCTACCAGCAAGGAACGGCAAGGTCCCACCCGAATGAGCAAGAATCATCTCCAACTCGGTGACTTTCTCAAAGACCCCAGCGAGGATCATACGCGTAACCGCAATAGTAGTTTCCATCGGGAACCCAAGGGCAAGTGGAAGTACATGACCATAATCATTCGCTCTTTCCCCCCACACACTCCCAGGAAGTCCATAATGAGGATGTAAGAAAATGGGTAATTGACTCTCTTGCAACGCCTCGAAAATAGGTAATAACTCGGGATCATCAAGTCCCTTTCCCAATCCCGTGGTCCCTAGAATTACACCCCTCATATACTTCAAACTCTTCAACCTCTGGATTTCCTTCACGATAACTTCTTTCCCTCCACTTAATGGTAAAGTCGCAAAGGCGAATAATCGTCCGGGATACTTCCCACATTCGGTATTAACTTCATCATTGATAGATCGTGCGGCCTGAGCAGCTTCCGAGGAAGGAACCCAGTCTAACCATGGGTTGGCGAGGGAAATGACGGAGATATCGATGGAATGGGTGTCCATGAATTCTATCTTCTTGGTGATGTCGTAGTACTCTGATCCTACGGGTCGACCACGAGATGTGCTTTCTGTGTCCTCGGCTGGGAGAATGACGAGACGGAGAGAGGTTGAGGGGGGGAAGGAGCGGATATAGGGGATTTTTGAACGGGATTTTAGGAGGGCGATGTAGGAGGGTGGGTAGACGTGGGTATGGATGTCTACCACTGGGGATTTGGTGTTGTTGGCCGCCATGGTGATGATGATTCTCGTCTGATTCCTGATCTTGAAAAGCTTGAATCTGGTTCAAAAGCCAGAAATGAATCGAACGAGAAGTAGATACAAGTCACAATTTGAATTCCCGTGACACTTGGATTCTCGAGAGAGAAGTGGTGTAATATTTGAGTTTCACAAAATGATATTCAGTGCATGGACCCCTCCTGTGTTACCCCGCTGTCAAATGTCAACTGTCAACCCCTCCTCTCCCTTATCTCGCCAACTACCCCGCTCTTATCTCTACATCTCCCGCATCAGTGCATCAGGTACTGAATCCCAACTTCGCACCTTCCTTTCTTAACCATCTACACTCCACAATAGCTCCAAAATCCTAGACAGAGTACGGAGGACGGAGTGCGGCTCCTTCCGGGTAAATCTTTAAGGAAACTCTTTTTGAACTTACACATTTGACGAATTTAATTTGAACGCGCGGTTTGGACTTCAAATCTTAGTTCAAGTCCCCCCTCTTCTCTTCTCTCCTCCTCTCCATCTTCAGTTTCCATCACAGAAGTCATCTCCCTCCACTCCCAACTCCAGTTAAGAAACTACCTATACCCATCTCAAAATGGCCTCCCAAACCAGCGCCGTAAACAGCAACAACCTCGTCATCCCCGTACTTCACCCCATCCACCCCTCCATCCTAAACCCTCACTAACAAACCCCAGCTAGTAGATTTCTCCAAATTTCTCACAGGAACCCCCCAAACCCGTCTCCAAACCGCCCAATCCATCCTCCACGGTTTCAAAACAGCAGGATTCATCTACCTAACCAACCATCCAATCCCCCTCCCCGTAGTCACCAAAGCCTTCCAAACATCCTCCCTCTTCTTCGCGCGTCCCCAAGCCCAAAAAGACGCTTTAGGCTGGACAACCCCCGAAGCAAACCGAGGCTACGTCTCCCACGGCCGGGAAAAAGTCTCAGTCTTAACATCAAAAGAAGAAGTCGAAGCGTCACGCACCCAAGCTCCCGATTTAAAAGAAAGTATAGAGATTGGTAGAGAAGGAGCAGAAGGGACACCTAATAACTGGCCCGACGCAACGAATGATTCAGAGGCAGCAGAGTTTAAAGAAGTGATGTTGGATTTTCACGATGCATGTAAGGGTTTACATATCGAAGTGATGCGAGCCATCGCTGTAGGAATGGGTTTGGAAGAAGGGTATTTCGATTCCTTTACCGATGTGGGAGATAATAATCTCCGTCTCCTCCATTACCCCGAAGTCCAAAAGGGGGTGTTTAAAGCGAATAAACTCCAGGTTCGGGCGGGGGAACATACAGATTATGGAAGTATCACCCTCCTTTTCCAAGATAATCGAGGAGGATTACAAGTCAAGTCTCCCGATGGGACATTCGTGGATGCTACTCCCATTCCCGGGACAGTCGTGGTTAACGCCGGTGATTTATTGGCAAGATGGAGTAACGATACGATTAAAAGTACTCTTCATAGAGTCGTGGAACCCCCTGCTCCTGAAGCGGGAGATGTTCATCCGGCCAGATATAGTATTGCCTATTTCTGTAACCCCAATTTTTCGCGGCTGATCGAGGCTATTCCGGGGACTTATGCGTCGGAGGCGGAGAAGAAGTATGAGGGGATTAATTCGGGGGAGTATTTGGTGCAGAGACTTGCTGCTACTTATTAATTTATATTTTGGATTTGGGGTTTTTTTGGTTGGAGTTGGGGTTTTATGTTGTTTTGTATTTATCTGTGTTTTTGATGATTGGAACTTCATAGGTTATGTAGTTGAGATGTAAAATACTTTCGCTTCTCGTATATCCAGCCCTCCTTGCTTAAAACTATCCATTATTACAAGACAATCTGAAAAAAGTCTTAAATCCAATATATAGTATCTATCTAATTTCATTGTAATAGTCCACTAGTTAGGTACAGTATCAGCTGCCATGATCAATACTAGCTAGCGCTGTAAATGAGTCGGTGTCGGTGAATTGATTTCCCTTGATTTGTTTACGTACTGTACATAATAAAGATATATGGGTGTATATCGGATGAATATTAGTTAGGTAGTTACACTAAATAATAAAACACAACCTCCCTTCTATATAAGAAGTGTTTATCGACACAACAGTAATTACCCATTATCTATCTAAAATTCAATTTACAGATACTATATAAACGCACCCACCCAGGTAATATACCTACCCACCTACCTAATTAGTCTAGTTTCCCACAACCCAAATATACAACCTCAATATACAACCTCAATATACAAGCCGCTAGAGCCGCAAGATTATTTATTCTAGTGAGTCAGTCGTGACCTACCTAATAATACCTAGGTACTCTCATATTTTATACTCCAAATAAACACTAGATCGGAAAAATCTAGTTCTAATGTAATGTGTAATGTGTAATGTGTAATGTACTTGGGGGCGTGGGAGGGGGAGTGGGAGGGGGGTAAAGAAAGTATCTATCTACCTAGGTAGGTAGATAAAAATTATTAAGATCATCTGAATCTGAATCTGTGTATGTATTAGAGAAATAAATAATCGATTACTTACTTAGTTGTTACTAGAGTAGACTTAGTTACTTGACAAGTTGGGTTTAGTAGGTGGTACTGCTCTACTCAAATACTTGAATGTAATACGCTGGTCTAAATCACTTCTCATTATAACAGAAAGTTTGATACGCGTTCAGATGGAGATGGTCCATTAATTATATAACAGACGATTCGTACACTCATGTAGCCAACTATTGCGAACAAACCATAGCAAACCCTGGTTTCGTATCTACTAGATACCTGAACAATATCCCAGCAAAGAATACTATATATGCAGCACATGTGTTCTGAAATTTTCCCTAATCTCAGCACTCTACAAGCATCATTCCTTCACTTCGGCAGAACCAAATCCCATCCCACAAGAGAAGTAACCATACTAACAAGCCAATCCTTCGAATCCTCTTCCCCTTTGTATTCAACCATCTCGAGATCAACTTTCTCCGCTGGTGGGTCAGGCATGCGTAAAGATTCAAGATGCTCAGTTCCCAAAGTGTATTTGAGTAATGTACTTTGAAGGAGATGTTTCGCTTTGTCCAGCACTTGCATCCCCTTGTGCTGTCCCGAAGCCTTCGAGGCAGTTCGACCTGCCGTGATAATCTTGAGGAATAACTCTTTCTTGTCAGCTCCACCGAGCGCGGCATAAAGAATCTGCACCATATAAAGAGATTCGATAGATGTTGTATCGATCGTTGGTGTTTTGTTGACTTTGGAACCTTTGTTTTTTGAAGCTGCAATATGCTCCCCGAAACTTGCTATTGAGACCAAACGCCCCGTATGCTCCAGTACTGTAGACATGATCCCCTCCATGAGCTCAGAATGTCCTGGCTTGTTGGCTTCCCAGTTCAGACCTAATATGATCGAAGTTATTGTCCAAGTCAAGTATACATTGACAACGTATTCCTCTGGTTTGGCTTCTTCTGGTCGTTGACTTAATCCAACAATCTTTTGGTGTTCAGCTTGTATCTTCGTAAGATTGTGCAATAAAGCCAGGGCCCTTTTCACAAATGAGACCATTCCATAGATAATTGGGCCCATCTTAGCTCTGCCAGGTATGGTCCTACATATCCCATTCAACGTTGTAAAGCATGATTGAAAGGCAATGTTGACTTGCCAAGTCACCTGCCGAAGTAACTTGAAAGTTTGAGGATTTTGCAGCTCTGCTTTGTCGTTGTAGAGCTTTAACGGCATGCACGAGTCGCACATAGCATTCTCAAGCAGCGCCAATAGACTGTTGACCTGTTTTAACACTTCTCCGTGGTGATCTGGGTCTTGAAGGCGTTCATTGGATTTGTCGAGATTTTTCTTCTCTCGTCCTAGTCGAACCACTAAAAGCCATTGAAGTTAGCATTTGACTAGCGAATAGTAATCATAGCTTTCAGGGGTTGCTCACAGAAGGAGCTCATCCTGAGGAGGTGCATATCGGCAGGAGCCATGAACATTTCTTCCTCATTCCACATAGAGGCGGAGTTTAGGTCTGATAGGCTGTCGTCACTCGGTGGCTCTTTTCTCTTCCTCGTAAACGGCATATTGGAATACTGTGATATCAATTGAGGAATAGTAGGCTGTATGTCGAGATCATCTTGATCTTGGGCCAATCTTAAAAGTCGCAGCTCTTCCTCTCTTCGATGGACCTTATCTTGGAGGTCTTTCTTCTCTTCGTGAAGTTTTGTATATTGATCCTTCCAGAACTCAGCACTATCGATATATCGGCGTTCAGCATCGTGAACACTATGACTGCTTGTGGTCTTGACCCTTTTCCGTAACTGGTGGATGTAGTCTGTACTGTTTAGTCTCCTATTGAAAATGCAACATGAGGCGACATACCTGAAGCGGATGCATTTTGTAGACGAGATTTAGTCAAGGCAAGTGCGAGAGAGAATTGGCTCTGGGTAAATGCTTGTTTCGAGGAGGAAGCTACCGATGGGCGAGCTGGGCCAGGTGGTGGAGATGGTGAGACAGTTGTGGATCTGTCCACGGCGAGGACTGCTAGAGGAGGGTTATCAAATAGAAAGGGCCTTTGTTCAGAAGCCTGGGATCTTTCTGCTGAAAATTCTGCCCGAGAAGGGGGTTCTTTTGGTGTATGTTGAGCTGGTATAGCTGCATTCGACCCATCTATCCTGGCTGCTGCCCCAGAAGAAGAAATAGAGTCTTTTAATGTGCATTGTGATGGTATGATGCTTGGGTCTTTAGATGAAGGTGCTGAGGTCTCCAGAGGTTGAGATTGTGACAAGACTTTGGACGGCTTGCCAAATTGACCGTTGGGCAATCGCTGACATGATTCCTTCTTCGTGCGAGTTGGAACCATGATGTCCACGGGTCCAAGAATGCTCAAGCCGTCCCTTGAAAGGTGCATCCATTAAGAAAGTTTGTTGGGATGATGGCAGGTGGAGGGAAGGGCGAAAAAATGGAGAGAAGGAGAACAGATGGGTACATAGGTACCCGATGAATGAACGGGCAAGAACCCCGTGAAGGGAATGGGTATCTATTAGGTATATTACAATTCAGATCTGCTGGAGGAAAGGTCCTAGAGGAAGCCAAGATCACCTGGCAAGAGAGAGCATGAACATCCGAGATGGGTAGGAGCGACTGATGCTCACAACATCCCCAGATGAGAAGTCACCACCAAGAACTCGATACATGCCCCTTCTGTCGAACCATCTCGACTTCTTGACTTGGAAATGTCTCAGGGCTGTTTTTCAGATAGAGAAGCCACGATAGATATTCTACCATGCCACCAGTTTGTGGTTCCAGCCTCCACGGCAGTGGCCCTCGGAGAGCCAGCGGAGCGTCATCCACCTACCGATTTAAGATCTCCATCCATCCCCTTCTTATCAACACACTCATAAATGACGCTCCGCTGGCTCTCCGAGGGCCACTGCCGTGGAGGCTAGAATCGCTGCGCTCCAATAAAAACTATAAGAATGGTTGGGGCAACGCTCATATGGGAGACGTCGCCCAAGACGATCCGCTCGGTAGGGTGTTCAATCACAATTCTTAGGAACCTAGCTGTGACATGCACAGGGTAGACTGACTGTGATCGAAGATGCGGGTGTGGTATAGGTAGGTGACGCTTGCGACTGGCAGAGATTATTGGGAGAGGGTCATTTTTCCCTTGGTACTCCTAGGTTCAATTCCCTGGTATACGTGCTTTCTGGTCTTTTTATCAGGTTATCTATACTTTCCAATTCATCCAGATTGCTAAGACGGATTCCCGTCGTCATTCTCCATACATTTGTAGATCAAGAATGATGACTGAAGTTCTTGGTTTGGTGATATCGATGTCCAAATGCCTGGCTGGCTTGTCGTCCAAAACCACGGTGGTTGATGGAATTAATTTACACCAGCCTTCACCGTGTATTTTTACACGTCGCATATCTCCAAAGAGCAAAACCGAAGAAAAAAATTGTAAATGCTGGATTTCAACATCGAAGTTGACTTCTCGTGATTTTTGTCATTCTAACGATGTGCAATTCGACCTTTTTTTAATTGGCAAGATGAGAATATGCTAGCGCGGTTATTAGCGTCGTTTTATCTGTGCAAAAATATAATTTGACGTCATCAGAGCAGAAGTCCGGGTAGTGAATTACAGGTGTCCCCAGTGATGGAGTTCTTGAAGTGAAGTCGAAGCAAGAAGTGAGGCTCAAAAAGCCCCACAAAACCCAAGTCATCATTAAAGATCGTCCCGAGGTTCACCCACCCATTAGATTAATCTTCCCTACCATATCAATGCGCCAGCCATCCAGCCCGCCAACAAAACAAAAAAAAACACAAACAAGTCACAACCCCCATCCACGTCCAAAATGGCCAACAACGACCTCCTCAAATTCGTAACCAGCGAAGTAGATTTCTACACCCTCCTAGGCCTAACCTACGAAGAATGTTCTCCCTCAACCCTACGACGCGCCTACCGCAAAACCGCACTAAAATACCATCCTGATAAAGTAGGCGCTTCTTTCGACCCGGCGAAATACGAGCTCTTTCAAGCTGCAAATGAGATCCTCTCCGATCCGGAATTGAAGGCGAAATATGATAATCATCGGAATGCGCGGGTCCAGAAGCAGCGCGCGAATGAGCTGTTTGAGGGGAAGAGAAGGCAGATGAAGGAGGATCTGGAGGCGAGGGAGAGGGGGGGTTATAGTGCTGGGGTGAAGAGAGGGAGGGAGGAGGGGGAGGAGATGGGGGTTGAGTTGAGGAGGTTGGCGGAGGAGGGGAGGAAGAGGAGGGCGAGGAGGCAGGAGATGATGAGTGGGGGGTTTGGGGTTGATATGATGAGTTCGAGTTCGACTTTTATTCCTTCTGCGCCTAGGTCTGCGCCGTTGCCGAAACAACATGAGCGTTCTTCGAATGCGCCAGAAGTAGGAGCGAATGCGAAATCGGAAGAGCCACCTCAAGAAGAAGACGAGGTAGAGCGGTTAGAACGCCGCATCCGCGAAGCAGAACAAGCCAAAGCCCTCAAAGCCCAGCGAAAAGCCGAAAAGCGAGCAAGGAAAAGTGGCGTCTTCGTCCCTCTAGATTCCCCAGCGGCACCAAAATCCGAAGCCAAACCAGCGAGTTCAAAATGGGCTGCGGATCCGGGAACTTCTACACCTATCAAACGTCCCGATATCTTCAAAGGTCTGAAAGCTGACGAGAAGTCTTCAGCGTCTCCGAAATTTTCGTTCTCGCCGAATACTACGCCAGCGAAGAATGACTTTTCTGCTACGATGGCGAGGCTAAAGGCTGCTGAGAAGATGAAATTGGAGGAGGAGATAAGGGAACGAGAGGCGGAGACTGCTGGTTGATCAGTGGGGTAATAATGAGGAAACATTGTATGATTTATGATATTGCATTAGCGCTGGAGTTTTTGGTGGGTAAAGTAGTTAATTAATACCCATAGACATTGAAATACATTCAACTGTTAACCATAGAATGGTGTTTCTAACATGAGCAAATAATCTGCGCGTATTCATACATGGCATAGAAGCGCCCCATAAAATACAGATCCAGAGAGATTATATCCCTGGAACTCCCAGTCCGTCTCATCCAAAGCTTCCGTAAAGCAACCAACCCATCAAAAAAATGTTCAAGCCTCCTCTAAATCTTCTGTGAAATATGCCACTCGGGCACAAAAGCTTTAATCTTAAGCACACCCTCTCCCATTTCCTCCACAACATCCCCACCACCCTCCACAACAAACTCATCCCCGTCCTTAAACCCCTCCATCTCACTCTCCTCACCCGATCCAATAGCCGTCATAACCTGCAACCGACAAAGCGCCAACCCCACATTCCCCAGCCCCTTAATAACCCTCCCGACACTCTTCCCCTCCTTCCCAAAACGTTTGATACCAGTCCCATACCGTAAATTCTGAGCCGCATAATCCAAATGAGGTTTATACTCGAGAACTTTCGGGATGGGATCATCTTGACTGTAGAATTGAACGGGAAGAATCCGTTTGCGCACTACGCCCCGATGATGTGTACGCACTGTAAGTTCTTGACCGACATAACACCCTTTTTTATAACTGATTCCACCCATGTAATCCACATTACTTTCCTGCGGAAGTGCCGTTTCGCGGGGAAGTTCATCTTGACCCTCAGGTATCCCATATAAATACCTTCTCAGAACATAACTCTGTTCATCAACCTGTTCACTTTCCACCTTGGGGATTTCGGATCCCTTCAAAACAACCCTCCTCCCCATCCCCGGTGCACGCATATCTTCACACCCCGCAATTTGTCCATCGAGGAGAATAGCTAAGTCTGAATCTGATGAATCGGAATCGGAATCACCCCATAAACTCCATACTCCCACCTCCCCTTCCTCTAAAGGTCGAACGTCGTATTTACTACCCAATCTACTCCTCTTCATCATCTTAACCAATTTCTCCGTTTCCCTACCATCGACTTCTATTAACCATCCCTCTCCTTCCCCACCTAATCCATGACCACTTAATCCATGACCAGAACGAAGTCGGTAAACAAAAACATCATTCAAAACCCTCCCCTTCGCATTCAAAAACGCCGCGTAAAACCCCTCTTTCCATGGTCCCGAGGGCGGGGAAACGGTATTCGTCACCACGCCTTGGAGATACTTCGATGCGTCCGGACCAGTGAGGGCGATCAGACGCCGGGAGGGAAGATGTGCGTAGCCCGTATGTGGCGGGGGAGATGGCAGTTTATCATTATCATTGTATGCTCGTTGAGAGGTTGAGAACGATTTCGTTTTCGTTTTCGAACGGGAGAGTCGGCAGGTGGTACAGATATACGGTCGAGAACTTCGGAGGAAACGTGTGAATTGGGGGATTGGGATTGGTGGCTTCATTTTGTATAGGTAGAGTGATTGAGGGGTTCGGTTTGTGGTTGTGGTTGTGGTTGTGGTTGGTGTTGGGGTTTAGGTAGTGGGTGAAAGTTTTGGTTTGCAATTGGTTTTTTGAGGCCTTGCGCTCAAGGCATGCATGCAAATGAATGACCCTTGAGTCGATGACGTGGGATGTGCTGATCGACAAACAGGGGAGAAAGAAAATCATTCGCTGATTCAATTCTTTAGTTTATGATTGGTCAAATATAGGTCCAATAGAATCTTTAAGAAATAAGAAATTGTTTGGAACAAATCACAATCCAGAGGAAATAATTTTAGTGAAGGAATTTTCAGGATGGAGTAGTCATCTAAATAGTATCTGTAAATTACATGGGTCAACTGGGAGGCTTTGGGATACTTGAATTGTTTAAAGATAATTTAGGTGACAATAAGTTCCTTCTTATCATTATTCCGGTTTGTGTTGCGCGAACCAGTAGTAGTGAATAGGATATGGCGGCAATCAGTTCTACAGTCTTCACGAAGCATTTCACATGAACAATGTTGGCAACAATAAGTGGTAGCACCAATTCCATCAATGTTCCTCGACATCTTTTAAAATCCATAAAGGACGATCAAAAGATCCCATCCCAATTCGTAAAGTGCAAGACGCCCAAAATTAATGCCCCATGATATCGCCTTAACCGATAACTCCTTCGCGAGTATACATCTCAATATCATACCACCATTCAATCCCTATTCTCAACGCTAGTTTCCATTCGTTACAGCGTCCAGATAACTGAGTAAAAATCCTTTGTCCGCAGATGATATAGGTGTTTGACTTGGACGTCTAGCTCCTTCACTTGCAAGACTACCAACTCGCGATCTTGATACTGATACTGGATTATAAGTGGAATCCTTTCGACTTCTCATAGAAGCCTCTTCGCCTAGATGGTTGGGGATTAATTCTCTGTCGAACAAGGAAAGTAGTGTTTTCTTATGATCCGAAGAGCTCTCCGCCGGCTCATGTTTGTGTGTATTTTGGTTGAAGGTTAAGCTCCTAGCTGAAGATGAGACTTGTCTTGGCGTCATCAGAGCACCAGATGTTGGACGCTTCAGTATTTGCGGTTGGAAATTTCCCAATGGCTTAGGAGAAGATTGGTACCTATCATGATCGCGAGGGGTAAATTGGTCCGTATACGCTCTTGGCAAAGGTGACACTTCTGGCTTGCTTGTTGGAGAAATCTCATGCTTCTCTCCGACCGGTCGAGAAAGGATAGTCATAGCTCTAAAGGGAAGATTGGATTCTGGATGCAAAAGAGGAACGGACCCGGTGCTTGTAGTGTGATCAGGAGTTCTTTTATCGTTCAATAATCCCGAAGTTTTCGTAGCGTTGGTAGAAAGAGGCTCAACGGCTGACAACTCAACTGCAGAGGGCGTTCCATTTGTAGGAAGAGCCGTAGCTTTGAGGGGCCTGGCCAGAGATGCCGCTTGTGATGCGGGGCTCTTGAAAATTCCGAGTAGAGTAGATTTTTGCATCTCACTAATGGGTTGCCGTGGAGTGAGGGCACCTGGATCCAATATGCCAGCATTCTGCTTGAGTACAATCGGCGGAGGGGCAGCAATGGATGAACTGCGACGAGCTTCAACAGCAGGTAATTCCTGCGGTTGGGCCCGTTGTGTAGTTGGAGCTTCGGTAAATCTACGAAGAGGTAACTCGGCCTTGGAGGTTTCGCTGGAAATGTCACGACTCTTGAAAGCGTTCAAAAGGGCAAGTGAATGGCTCGTAAGTTTAGCACCCTGGTCATTATTATGAGGTGGAACCATGGGCGCGTGTACATTGGGGAATTGTGGATTGATCATATTAGAGTGCGGCGGAGGTTGATGTTGATGATGTTGTTGAATTGGTTGCGGCATCATAGGTGAATGTACAGGGCCTCCAGTAAAAACAGCTCTTTGCACATGGGGTGGGAGAGGCTGAGGATGTATGAGATGTTGCGACTGGTAATGATGCGTAGTGTTTTGGTTTCTTTGGGGCTTCTGATGACCACTGTTATGAGCTTGCTGGATTCTCAAATGGTTTGCATGATGCTCATTTTGAGAGGTTGGTTCACGATATGAAAAGGAATCATCACGTCGTTGAATAGGAAATTGCGGTGGTGGTGGCATGCTGGAAAACACGGGCGGTCTAGGCTGATGATGATGAGGAGTTTTGGGCATAGATGGGTTGGCATCAATATGCTCCAATGGAGTGCGAGGGGGTGCATTAGCGGGTAGTGGTTGGTTTGTAGCAACGGGCTTGCTATGCAACAAGGCAAGCAATGCTGAGCCTGTATTGGTGGTTGTTACAGGTGCAATAGCAGCCTCCGGTTGTAACCCTATGGTTGGTGGTTGAATCTTAAGTAGACGATTCAAAGCGGCATTGGTTCCCTCGATCGTATCCAATTCTGGTGCTGGTCGAGATTCGTATGCGGACGCTTCCGCCGCAGATACGGCTCCTTGATCATCTTCTGTCAATATATCGTCATGACTCATCCCAGTAGAAAGATATTGGTTACTCGTTGCCTTTTTGGCGTCTCTCTTCTTCTGCTCAATGACCCATTTTCTCAAAGGTACTAGGAATGGAGCTACCATATAAAACTTGCTTGCGCTCAGCCCAGGAGTCGTATCCGCGTTTTGCTGATGGCCCTTCTTTCGAAAAGCTGGTAGTTCGGAAAGACGCCACCATTCAATCTTGCTGATTTCCTTGCGTGTTCTTGGGGCAAATTTCGTATCCATAGGAACATCTCGAAAGACGAAAAGTCGCATTTGTTGTTCTCGCATATTCACCTCGATAGATTTGACATCCCGCCCTTCTGGAACCAACCCTGCAGCGCCTAGTTCCAGACCAGTCTCTTCATAGACTTCACGTATAGCACAAGTCAAATCATCTTCATCCTTGGCAATCTTTCCACGAGGAAAACTCCAGCTTGCACCTTTTTTCCAACCCTTCACTAGTACAACAGAATCCATGGCCTCATTAAGCATTATTGCACCTCTCACCGGAACCCGTGTCTTATAAGCTAAGAAGTCTTCGAAGGCTGCCATGTGGTGGCCTTGAGAGAAGGGAGATAGTAAGGGACAATGGGCGAAAATTCGTAGGCAAAAGCTTCGGAGGGACATGGAGGGTAGGGAGGGGTCGAGAGGCCGAATGAAGTCCTCGTAGAACCATTGAGCTTCCTCGACTTGAAAACATATTCGCGGAACGTCCTTGAGGTCATCCTCCGGCAGATTGATGATGAAGCGGACACAGAGGTCGTCCAACCCTACAGTTTGTTGTTAGAGGATTATTATTGATAAGGCTTGGATGGCGGGGATGGTAACATGAAGTCACAGCCATATACGTAAAGGGTTTGCTACACTTGTGGCATTTCCCCTCCCAGGCGGGGACAACAATCCAAGATTAGGAAGCAGCAGAACACGCAGCAAAACTTACATTCTTCTAAAGTCAAACTTGTTTCGGTCATCTTGTTTTGCCAGCATATCGGGACGACGCGTAGTCAACAAGCTGGGGGCGGCTGTGGGAAGCTCTCAAGCTCTCCAGGCTGTGTTGCGCGGTGGCAACGTCTCTTGAATCTGGAACGTGTTCGTCGCAATGTGTTGACGAATTGCAGAGCCCTAGATTCCTGACAACGGGACGGGGATTATGTCTGGAGCTTGCGTGGGAATAAAGAGAGTTGAAGGTAGCGGCGAAGGGTGAGATGTATGGTGGTTCGTTGTTGATATGTTTGAGGTTTGAGATGATTCCTTCAGCTTTGGTGTCACTTTCATGCGTTGCGATTTGCGACCCAACCACCTGCAGCGTTCTGATCGCAAGTCCCCGCTTGGGTTTTGGTCGGTCGTGGTCGTGGCAGGTGGATGTTGATGCCTGGTTCAGGGTTCAGGCGGTCAGGCGACAAGAAGTTTGGCGTGGGACGTGATACAGGTGAAGCAGTGAAGAGTGGAGCACTGGGAGCTTGGTGGGAGCGTTGAGGAGCACAGCCACTCACCCACAGTAGAAGGGTGAGGGCGGTGGTGGGGCAAGGGCATTAGCCACAGCCACAGCCACACTTCAGCTGCGTTTTCTCTCTCAAGGCCCACGGACTTCTCCCTCAAGCCTCAGACCTTCACCCCAGGTTTTACTGGTAGGGACCGTAGGGTAGCATCAGGTAGGGTGCTCTCGGCTGCTGTAGGGCGCTCTCGCTGCTGTACCTCTGTAGGGTACTGCAGGGTAGGTAGGCCTTGTCGCCACGACCCAAAGCTTGATCGGTCAACCCTGTAGGTGACACATGACATGCATCTCGGCAGCCAGTCGATCTTTAGTGAATGACGTTCTGACTCCGAGGGCTCGCCTGAGCTCATCGCCAGGAAATCAGGAAAAATAGCGGTCTCTGATACTGGTACTCGCTCAACCAACATCCATTCCCGTACCTTCTACGCCATAATACGCTACGCTACGTGTACTCGCAGAACACATAAAGAGTCAACTCGGGCCCCTCTTCTCTCCCAAAATAACCTTTTCCTCCAACTCAACTTTGTCCAGAAAACAAAGAGAAGCGCTCGCCAAAAATAGGACTCCACAATTTGGGGGTTTTGAAACGCCATCACAATCGCCGTCAACCAGTCAAGCTGATTCCCTGTCCAGCACACAAAGCGCACCCACCAACACCATCCAGTCACAGTTATCGCCTATTGTCACTTCTAAGCGCATTACTGTTACAGCTTTATCTGACGTTCAATGTCAAACTACTTAAATTGACTGTATTCCCCTTCCAAATTTATCTTGCAATAAAATAAATCAACGACTTGTACTACCTCTTTACCTGTACAACCTTCACCTATACCAACCACCAATATGACGAGTTTCGTTGCAAAGTGGGTTGCCAAAAGGATTCTTGGCGAACGATTGGAGAATAATTATGGAAAAGACGTATGTTGTATAATATCCCTTTTCGGATTTCCTACTAACTGGCAACAGGATCCATATTTTGAGACCGTTCCTGCCACTCGTCTAGATGGCCGTCCATCCAGCAAAAAGGCAAAGAAGAGACCTAAGGCCTTGCCACCAGGAATTTCGGAGCAAGATGGAAAAGTCCTTACCAAAGTTAAGCGCCGCGCATACCGCCTAGACATGAGTTTGTTCAATTGCTGCGGAATTGCTTTCGGTTGGTCCAGTGTGATTGGCATAATTCCTGTGTAAGTCAAACACTTACTTACTCTTCTTGGCATTCAATACTAATTGTTTTATAGCGTTGGTGATGTTTTAGATGCCTTCATGGCCCTCATGGTCCTCCGAACATGCCAACAAGTCGAAGGAGGTCTTCCAAAAGACGTCAATGCCAAAATGATGTTCAACATCATCGTCGATTTCGGCATTGGATTGGTTCCTTTCCTAGGAGATATCGCAGATGCACTATTTAGAGCAAACACCAAAAACGCCATCGTACTCGAGAACTATCTCAGAAAAAAGGGTGCAAAGAATTTACTTGACCAAGGTCGTCAACCTACAGTAGATCCTAGCGATCCAGAAAACTTCGATGAGCAAGTAAGAGAGGAAAATTCACCACCACCGAAGTACACCGCTCGTCCGACGCATTCTTCACGACATGATAACGTCAGATCTGATGATAGACAACGTGAAGCTGCGGTCGTTGCGCCACCAAAGCAGAGTGGTTGGTTTAGCGGTCGCTCTAAACAAACCGATGAGGAACAAGCGTTGGAACGAAATGAAGTGCGCAAAGATAATACTCGAAGAGCGCAACAGGGCAGAAGCAGTAGACGCTGAATGATTTTATGAACTGCATGTATGATGAAAGTCGGTGTCTTTTGTATATTTGGTTAGGAGCGTTTGGGTTAAGGGGGATGGGGAGTGGGTAAAATATAGATATGGGTATGGATATGGGTGTGGGTGGGCATTGCTTCGACACTCATAGGTGGTTTCTTTTCTTTCACATAGCGAGATAGATACCCATAAATCAACGAATTTAATAAGAAAATCATGATCTTCATTTTGGACTTCGTCCATACCATGCTATTCTTTTTTTTTTTTTTAAATTCATTGCATTCCCTTCACCGTTGTTTTGAGATGATGTCATACTACGTAATCTTGTACCAGCTGGACAAATAAGCGGGAGTTTTTTTTGGTGGTACTCGAGTACACAGTTTCGTGAATCATTTACTACCTAGGTAGGTAGTCACTTCTTCACTCTAAAAAACTATAGCAATACAAATAATCACCCTAAATCTTTCAACATAATTAATCACTGCACCTCAAAACTCACGTTCCAATATTAATTCTCTGACATAAACTCAACCTTCGAACTTCAAACTACCCGCAACTAGGCTCTTACAATACCAGACGAGACGACATGACTCCCGGACTATTCTTTTGTCGCTAAGAAAAGCTCGCTCGGCCGAGCCAAAGCCACAACAATATAGTAAGTAGGTCAGTAAACAGCACTAGCGAAGCGTACCCCAACGCCCAGCCAACTTCACATTCACTACCCCCAATACCCTCACCACACCAAAACACCACAACACGTCCATCCATCCACCTAAAAGTAAAATACCCAAAAAAAAGAATATCAAAAGTCAAACTGGCAAAACTCTAGCATGGCGCTTATGGGGCTAGAGAAATCCACCTTCGTTGGCAGTGGATTTTTTTCCGAGGGAGGGAACAGCTGAATGTGCTTGTCGCTTATGGGATAAAATCACATTACACACTCGTGCTGACCTGACCAGGTGGATAGTATCAGGTTTTCGAGAATCAGATGTGTTATTTGAGGATATCTAGAGAATTTTAGAATTGGGATTTGTGGGGGTGCGCTTTGTGGGTCAGGTGAGGGAGAGCTCCTGTGAAAGGACGGAGAGCGTGGAGTGAATATCAGATATTTTTACTCGGATTCACTCCCTAACAAGAACAACACCATAATCTTTTTTGAAAAATCATAAGCTGCTTGATTGTTCTGGAAATTTAGAATTTAGAACGATAAAAACAACTATCTGAATATCTGGGAACAAATACATCAGAGGCGATATACCAATTTCTCTCTCCTGAAGCATGCATCCCAAGAGTTAGCTTCACCGCTTCGCTCAAGATTAGGAATGGAGATAGAGCGTGCGCTTGAGGAATTAGCTCTACAACTTCGACCAAGATGTTGGATTTCATGCATTTCATGGTGGTATGAGGATATGGTTGATTACAGTAATGTGATAGACACAGACAAATATTGAGAAGTTAACTTCCCGAAATAAACGGGCTTTCGGGAAACTCGTCACCATAATAACATCCAAGTCCTGTTCTCATAAGGATGGAGCGCTCTTTTCAGATTAGTTTTATTTGCCAATCTGTGTTTTTAGCCCCTGGAGGGTACGCCGCCCAAAATGGGATTTCGCGATACTCAAGGATAGATTGGAATACTCTGTAATATGCTGCTACTTTGCGCTGAAACTTTTAGCAAAGAAAGACTGAGTATTCTTGTAAAAGTGACGAAGTCTTTCAAGCTCACCTCCCTAGAAAGGGAATATCAACAAGACAAAACTGTCAACTTTTTAATCGTTAGAACAGGAGATTCAAATCAACGAAGTGACCTTCTAAAGATCAAGTAGTATATCAACTTGGGCGAATACTGACAGGTGTTGTGTTGCGCTGTAATCTGCAAGCGAAGAAGTGGGGATTTAGATACAGATATATCTTTGGAACTGGGTAAAGGCTTGCAAATGTCGTAGCATGTGTCCTACTATCATTATAGTTTAGACTCCTGGATGAACACTTCCGTTGGGTTCCATGATTTGATTGAGCTTTCCCAGCAATTGTCAAGTTGGGTTTGCGTGGCTACCCGAGAACACCCAAAGATGTCAACGGAACTTCCCTAAAGTTAAGTAGGTATAAGTAATGTGCGGTGTCTTGCCCGTAGAGATGCTGCTTTGATCAGCGCGGAAATAATTGTTGAAACCGTTGAGGGTCTGCTAATCGACTTTATACTTTTTGACGGACGTCATCCCTTCCTTTGGATGCCTCACCCACGTATCCTGCGTTCCTGGCGGCTATTAAGGACGAGAATTCCAAAATTTGGATAGAATTACGATAATACATGCAGAGGCCAATGTCTACAGTTAAATTAACGTGGATTTAAGATGCTATGATTTTGTTCTGCAGGGTTGATTCTTTGATGGGAAGGTAGGTGAGGGAAGGTGATCGCGAGTCAAAAGTGTGAGGCGGTCTAGCAGAAGTCAACTGGTTGAGTTTGAGACGAGTTTGCCATTAAATAGTCTTGGATACCCTGTGTGATAGAAATTGCTTGATACATTAACCAGAGATAGCCAAATCTTCGAATCTACAACAACATGCTGTTGGCACATATTTAGAACAGTAGCTACCAGTACTCGTACTCGTCGGTTGCTGTTTTGTGCTATAAGCTGAAATAGCGCCACCTTCGCGGATCGGCCCAGCCGAGATGTTCACCGTGTCTCACGATGTCGGTTCTAACAACGGACAAGCGACTCCTAGTACTCAAGAGATCGACGAGACTAAGAAGACTGACGAGAGCGAGGATGGCCAGCTGAGATTATCGGATATCGAGGGCGAAGCAGAGAGAAGAAATGGCTTGAAGGGTGCCGATTTATACAACCGCTCAGAAAAGTCTGAACTGACACCTGCTGAGGCTCTGACTTGGAATGTTGATGGAGATCAATCGCCATGTAAGCGATACAAAAATCACCTTTGAACACTTACTGATCTTCTTTTAGTCCCCGAAGTTGCTGCTTGCGTAAACAATACAGATGATTCTACTATTGCATGCAACACAGTAAGAGCATGGATTTTGACTACCATTTTTGTGATTCTCTTTTCTGGCCTGAACCAGTTTTTTGGTCTGCGCTATGTAAGTATACCTATCTGTATATAAAAACAATACTGACCCATCATAGCCCTCTCTCTCCGTCGGATATGTCGTAGCTCAACTTCTTGTATTCCCTATCGGACGTGCTTGGGAAAAGCTTCCCCGCTGGCGAGTCCCTCTCGGTCGTTTTACCTTTGACGTCAATCCGGGAGTTTTTACAACCAAGGAGCATGCACTCATCGTTATTGTGAGTCCGCGAGGCCTCCCATCAGATATACTGCAGGAATAGTGCAATGGCTTTACCTAACATGGATACAGTGCGTTAATGTATCTACCAATGCGGCGTATGGATTAGGGTCACTCGCAGCACTTGCCAGCCCTGTGTTCTGGAATCACGATAATGGAGCTAGTTTCGCTTTTTTGTATCTCTTGACTTCCCAGTCTCTCGGGTGAGTTCACTTACCAGAACCTGATTGCTAATTTCTTCCCCAAAACACTGACGAGGTATCTAGCTTTGGCCTTGCTGGCCTCACTCGACGATGGACCGTCTATCCCGCAGCTCTCATTTGGCCCAACTCACTTACATCCACAGTCCTATTCCGAACTCTCCACGAGCCCAAGGGAAAGGAGCCACCTGCGAATGGCTGGACAATGAGTCGGTATAGATTCTTCAGCTACTTTACAATAATAGCTTTTGTTATCTTCTGGTTTCCGGATTATATATGGACGAGCTTGTCTACCTTTGCTTTCATCACCTGGATTTTCCCCACAAATCAGAAAGTTAATACTTTGTTTGGAGTAAGATATTTGTCGCTACAACTGAATCTACTGGGAGCTTACATACATCTAGATGAAATCAGGATTGGGCCTTTTACCTATCAGCTTCGATTGGACTCAGATCAGTAAGTTTCATACTCCATAGTTAAAAATTCTTATTATATTGATTTTGACGTTCTACACCAACCATCCCATGATCCTGACCTGTTTATTGTTTTGGTTGTTCTTCGCCCATAGCAAACAAAAGCTAATATCCCTCTAGATTACGCCGGAAATCCCTTAATCACTCCCTTTTACATTACCTGTAATGCCTTTGCCGTTGTTGTGATCTTCTACTTCCTCATTTCGCCTATCCTATATTACACAAACGTTTGGAATAGTGCTTAGTAAGTGCCCTTTCTATGACCCCGATAGTTTCACCTCTGCACAATTTCATGCGCCGGAATATATTCATGCTGACATACATAGCCTCCCCTTCTTATCCGCAAGCACGTTTGACAACACAGGAAAAACATACAACACATCGCGTGTTGTTGACAAAAACCTCAACTTCGTCCTTGAAAAATATGAAGCCTACTCTCCTATGTATATATCAATGTCCTACTCCATTACCTTCGCCCTCTCCTTTGCCGCCGTCACTTCCCTTGTCTTTCACACATATCTTTACAACGGTAGCGACATCTGGGCAAAATTCAAGAACGCTCGTTCTGGGGGAGAGGATATCCACAAGAGGCTGATGAATCAATATAAAGAGGTCCCTGACTGGTGGTATGTCGTGTTGAGTGTGGTTGTACTGGTCTTGGGAAGCTTCACGGTGTCACATTGGGAATCTGGCCTGCCTGTCTGGGGGTTTATCGTTGTTTGTTTTGGACTCGCTGCGTTGATGGTTGTTCCGGAGGCAATCTTGGAAGGGACTACAAACCAGAGAGTGTTAGTTCTTCTCACTAAAGCTATTATGTCGTTGCTGATGATTTAATTCTAGGTATCTCAATGTTATCACCGAGCTCATAGCTGGTTACATCTGGCCTGGGAAGCCAATCGCCAACATGTATGTCAAAGTGTATGGATACAATGCCGTTAGACATGGTATGGATTTTATACAGGATCTAAAGCTTGGACAGTATATGGTATGAGAACCCCCTTGCTTGAAGCTAAATAGTGCTGATTATGTGCCCAGAAAATCCCTCCTCGAGTCCTTTTTGTAGGCCAAATATACTCAACAATCCTTGCATCTGCGATTCAAACTGCTGGTTAGTATACTTAAATATCCCGAATAAATAGAAACTGACCATCCTAGTATTCCGATGGATGCTTAGCAATATCGACGACTTGTGTAAGCCAACCAATAAACAGCGCTTCACATGTAACGGAGCGAAAACAGTATACAGTGCATCACTCATCTGGGGTTCAATTGGTCCTCAGAGAATGTTCCAATCCGGCCAGGTCTATAATGCAATCATGTACTTCTTTCTGATCGGGGTATGTCTTTGCCAATCAACTGAAGTTTGGTCAATTTCTAATTCATGTGTTTTAGCCGGTGGTGACTGTACTGGTCTGGTTGATATATCGAAGATATCCGAATACCTGGGTGCGATACATCAATGTCCCTATTTTCTTTAACGCTGCAGGTCTGATTCCACCTGCTACAACAAGTACGTCCCCGCACTCCCTGATTACAATGCTTCTTGAGTAAAAGCTGATGACATGTAGCTCAATACTCTCTCTGGTTCATTTTTGGCTACATCTTCAATTACCTTATTCGAAGACGTAAATTTGACTGGTGGAAAAGATACAATTGTAAACATCTCTTTGCCCTCTTCTATGCTTCTCTTGGAGACTAATCATTTCCTCCTTCCAGATCTTCTACAAGCGGCGATGGATACTGGTACCGCACTTGCTACCGTACTCATCTTTTTCGCTTTGAGTTATAATAATATTGAGTTCAACTGGTGGGGTAATACTGTTGGTGAGAATACATATGACCAAAAGTCCGTCCCTTGGTTGAAAGTTGAAAATGGAACTTATTTTGGTAAAGGACCGGGGGAGTTTTGATTTATGTTGCGGAGAATAGTTGTCTAAAAGTAGATAGATTTTTATATTGTTGTGTATTCTCTTTGTTACAAGTATGTAATCTAGAAAAAGTGGAGAACTTTTAATTCTTTTTCAACAATTTCAACTACTCTTGTAGTACTCGAGTAGACTGGAGAAAGTAGCCATCCTTAGATCTAGAATGAGAACTCGTGATTGTATTAGTTTCTTATACAAATCAGACCAAGTCATTGAAATAATTCAAAGAGCTTGTTTAACCTAGAAAAGGACAGAGCAAGAAAGCTGTCTTTTGCTGCTGTTTTTCTTGTCCCTTTATGAGCCTTTGAAATCATTGTGCGTGATTTATACCCTTGTACATGTTTATGCAGTGCAACCAACACAGCTCATTCCTCCAATGGTTGGAAACACTGTACTCTGTACTCCATACAACCAAGAAATAAAGCTAGAGTGAATTCGTAAACGCCCTATGAATTAGAGTTCATGAGTCAACAAGGTAATGATGCTATGACTATGCGGAAGAGAGATTCTGATACCGCTTTGGGAAATTATGGCGTTTCTTTCAATTGTCTGAGGTCCATGAAACCACTTTTTGTGGCCTCTTTTAGCCTAGCTTGAGCCTAGCTCTACCCAGAGAAGTCGGTTTCCTGCGCGACGCGCACCCTTGTAAGTCAAAACTCCATGGCTGGGACAGATTTGTGTCTTGGATCAAACAAGGACCTGTGAATCTGCGTCTGTGAGTGGTGGGAAAGTGTTGTGGGTCCGATTTCCAGCCTCGTGAATTGACGCGAACCGACAGGGGAGACGCGAATTTTCACAGAAATCGCGTCCAGGTACGCACGTGACAACCGATTTCTCACAGTTCTTAAGCCTGCCTGCAGGTCCCCTCTCTCTGAAAATCATCAACTCAACACAACTTCACATTCTTCTACCACTCTGCCTTTTCTCTTCAATTGATTTCTCATACAAAAACATACTTCTACATCCTTCGTTGATCATCATGAGTGCCCAAGTCACTCCTTCCAAGGCTGTACGTAGCTCCTTGCCACTAAATCCCTTTGACATTTGTTTGGCCGACCCAGTCGCGTCTGTTCACAACACTAACATGAAATTACATAGACCGCATCTGCCATTGAGAACCTCAAGATGTCTTCGCCAGTTAAGAAGCTTGACTTTGGCTCTGCCGACAAGGAGAACGCTCCTCTGTCTAACCCATACGCGTCTACCATCGAACAATCGGTTATCGAATCCCCCGCACTATCATATACATCCTCTGCCGCTAAGGAGATCCAAGAGCTCAAGGCATTGCTCGCACAAAGTCAGGCAAAGGTTGAGCAGCTCTCTCAAAAGAAGGCAGACGAGCTAGCTCTTGTTTCCACCTCCACCCTCAGACCAGAGGAGGCTGATGAGCCACTTCTCCAAGAGAACCCAAACCGATTTGTGATCTTCCCAATCAAGTACCATGAGGTAAGTCGCGTCCGATAATACCCTGACGCGTAAAGTGTTTTCTAACATCTGCTGCTGCTTAGATCTGGCAAATGTACAAGAAGGCTGAGGCTTCATTCTGGACTGCTGAGGAGATTGATCTATCCAAGGATCTTAACGACTGGAACAACAAGCTCAACGATGATGAGCGTTACTTCATCTCCCACGTTCTTGCTTTCTTCGCCGCCTCCGACGGAATTGTCAATGAGAACCTCCTTGAGCGCTTCAGCAATGAAGTTCAGGTTCCTGAGGCCCGATTCTTCTATGGTTTCCAGATCATGATGGAGAACATTCACTCTGAGACATACTCTCTCCTTATTGATACCTATATTATGGAACAAGCACAAAAGACCTACCTCTTCAATGCTATTGAGACCAGTAAGTTTTACTATCCTGCATTTTGTATATCAATATAAACTAACATCCCACTAGTTCCTTGCATCAAGAAGAAGGCCGACTGGGCTGTTCGTTGGATCCAAGACAAGGAGTCTACCTTTGCTCAACGTCTTGTCGCCTTTGCTGCTGTTGAGGGTATCTTCTTCAGTGGTTCTTTTGCATCCATCTTCTGGTTGAAGAAGCGTGGACTTATGGCTGGTCTTACTTTCTCCAACGAGTTGATCTCTCGTGATGAGGGTCTCCACACCGATTTCGCATGCCTCCTCTTCTCCCACCTCAAGCACCGCCCAAGCAAGGCTGCAGTTCAAGCTGTCATCACTGAGGCTGTTGAGATTGAGCAAGAGTTCTTGACTGAGGCTCTTCCTTGTGCTCTTCTCGGTATGAACGCTAGCTTGATGAAGCAATACATCGAGTTCGTCGCCGATCGCCTTCTCCTGTCCCTCGGTAACGAGAAGGTCTACAAGGTTGCCAACCCATTCGACTTCATGGAGAACATCTCTCTTGCCGGAAAGACCAACTTCTTCGAGAAGCGTGTTGCTGATTACCAAAAGGCCGGTGTCATGGCTGGTACCCAAAAGAAGCACGAGGACACTGACGCCCAAACCGAGGCCAAGGCAGAGAATGGAGGTAACTTCAACTTTGATGAAGACTTCTAGATGAAGACTTTGGTTCTTGCTTTCCGGTCTTTGATTTGGTTGTCGATTGGCGTTCTGGATTACCCATTTGTGGATTGCTGCATAGCATATTTCTCTTCTCATACAAAATCGTTGCATGGATGGCTGGGTTCGCCGGGTGCAAACGTATTGGCATATTGTACATTAAATTTTATTGGGAGTGCTGGCGTTGTGAGTGGAATACTCTCGGGCTTGGAATGGCATGAGTGATGGGTTAGGATAATGAATACCAAGATAGCACTTAGCTAGGAAGAGGAGAAATGAGAATGACACATTAATACGAATGCAATCTTGTTTTGAGAGTAATGTGATGATTAATTTGATGCAATTATATTCTTCTGGACTTGGAAGATCGCGATTTGATGCAATCATATTCTTCTGGACTTGGAAGATCACGGTGGACTAAGCCAACTCTGTGGACCCACATTATAGCTTCTGCCACCTCTCGGACAATTGGAATGACCCATTGTTCCGCAAGGCCATTGGGGGCAGTGGGTTTCATCTGATGAACCAGTTAGTTTTAGGCAGGATGACGGTGGAGTATCCAAGATACTTACAAGAGTAGATATACTACCGCCGCTGCAATATTCAGTGACCAGCCATACCGTGCTCCCCCAATTCTCAGCCTCCATAATAACATTGATATTCTTGGCCTTGTTATCTCGCAATGTTTGCAGGGCCATAATTTCCTTACGTATATCTCCGCGAACACAAACAACGGTGGGTAGCTTGATAGTCGGAGTCAAACCACCTTCTTGGACTCGAAATACACTCGAATATTTGACAAGTCCTCGTTGTAAACCACCTCACTCAGTTCACAGAAAGCTTCCTCCCAGTCTAAGGCCATGCTATGCGATACACATGTTGTTGGAAATTGCATTTGTCATTTTCCATATCAGATGAATTCGACAGCCAAATTCCTCTATACTCTCTACGCGACTGTATGATTATCCCGGAACGCCAATTACAATACTTCTTTCCAGGTTGTGTGTGATTGCAGATTTTCTCGTGGCTCATGAAATGCCCCCCCTTCCCGGTGGACAAAATAAGTGACAGTCTTGCCACTGGTATTTTTGCGTGCACCTCACTATTATACCAACGCCAAGAGGTCCACTTCTCTTGTCCACCAGAAACCCCTGTACCAAGATCCACATTGCAATTCCCTCCACACACGCTCTTCCCTACAGCTCCAAATCTCAACATACACCCCAAGCGATGTAACGGGAGCCTCCAGACGACCACCCCTCACTTCTTCGACTTCTTCTTTCCCTTCTTCCCGCCCGCTCCACCACCCGCACCCCCCGCAGTCGCCTTCCAATCCGCAACACCAGTAGCATTCGTAGACGTCTCCGTCCCTGGCGTTTCCACAGCAGTAGCAGCAGCAGTCGGTTCAACCACAACATCAACCTCATTTAACTCCGGTAATCCGGCCATGGGTCTTGCCAGCCGTCCCAAGATCTGGATCAAGCGTCCCACCTCGGCCGCCTTATCCGTCTCGTACTTTAACGTCGTGCCTGAGACGGGATCGTAGGTCTTCAGCGTCAGGGTTGCGGTGGTTGCGGCGGTCGAGGATGTTGTTGCGGCGGTAGAGGATGCTGATGCAGCGGCGGCGGCTCTTGCTCTCGCTTTGGAGATTTTGGCGGTGGTGGTTGGTTTTGCGAGGGGGTTGGGATGTTTAAGGGGTGTGTATTTGGTCGTTATTCTTGTCTAGGGGGTAGGTATGTTAGTTTCTTGCGTTGGGGGTTGTATTGGATTGGAGCTTGAGGGTTGGAGGGGGAGCTTAAGGGTGAGGGGACGGAACGTACAGTTGAGGGACGGGCTTGGAGAAGGAGGTTAGATTGCTGGAGCCATGATTGCGCTGTGTATAAGGTCGGCATTTTGAGGTGGTTGCGATTGCGCGCTGTTGCAGTTTGGTTAGGAGGTAGGTTAGGTCGATGGTGGGGAAGTGTTTTATGGAACGACATTTACCCGGCGGCGCTGGGCTGGGGTGAAGTGTGGGTGGGGTATTCCCCTCTCCTCTACTTATCCTGATTAACCGACCTAATTTGTTCTGTGTGCCGCACCCCACCAAAAATCGGCAACACTACCACTTTTATATATATATATTAATTGATAAGATACGATCGTTAAGGTGTCAGGGTATTATAGAGGAATAGAATAGACAATTTTAGGTAGTGTTACTATATAAAAAGTATAGCAAATAAGTGTAGTAGTAGTATAGGTCTTATATAGAACGGATATAGGCCGATTGAGTATATAATTATAAACTTTTAATATCTAATATTTAACTTGTCGAGGGCCTAGGGGATCCTATATCTCTTAAGGGATCTCCCTACCTACTGACTTAGTACTACTTATACGCCATTTTTTAGTATAGAATAATAAAGTATAAGCTCGAGGGATCCCCTTAGTTATATTACATTATTTGTCCTTTAACCTATCATTCTATATAATATATTAATACCTATATCATAAATTAAAGTATATATAACAGGTTAGGATTAGGGTTAGAGTTAGTAGAATATTAATAAATTTAACAGCTAAATGTACTTTACTTATATAGCTAAATACGCTTTAATTATATAGCCAAATGACCCTCTATTTAACGGCTAATTGCCCCTCGATTTAAGGCTAAAATACGACTTTTCTCCTAGCCAATTCTAGTCCGAATGCCCCTCTATTTGACGGCTAAATGCGCTTCAATTATATGGCTAAATGCCCCTCGGACTAACGGCCAATTCTAGTCCGAACAACGTTCGGCATTTGGAATTCCATACCCCCCCTCTGGAAGGATTCTATTCTATTTGATCGAGGTCTACTCGAGTAGAAGAATTCCATTCTATACCCCCTATTCCATGGAATTTCCATGGAATAAATCACGTGGCGCGGCAAAAAGTCCACCCGGCCCCACCCCTTACTGTAATTCTCACATCGAAGCCTTTTTACTATTTGAGGCTTGAATTCTTTCATGTATTTTTAGTATATTTTGAGGGAGAGATAATTCACCATATACCGGGAATACGATCTTGAACTAGTGATGGTCTATTCAATCTATCCTGAGGGTCTTGTATGGGAAGCTGTTTGGAATACTTCCAGATAGTTTCCTATCGGTGATTGTAAGGCCTTGCCTTGGAGGTTGGGAAGTATGACCTCACTGCCATTGAGTAGGTATTTGTTTGCTTCTGCCTGTCCAAATAACGTTTGCCCAATTAGAAACAGTGACACATAAGTTACATAAGCTCGCAAACACATAAACATCATTCTAGGATATATAGAAAATACAAACACATTCAATTCCATGATCATTACTACACTTACCAAGGTATCCTCCGGAGACCTCCAAGTATATATTGAATGTAGCACGTGATGGCTAATATACATACATGCTAAAAACTGATCAAAGAGTTGACTGGGAATGGGGACAGTCTCATCATATTCTGTTCCTCGATAAGTTCAAGCTCTCAATATCTGGTAGCAAGCTAACATAACCTCACTTTGATTCTTTTTGATTTGGCATGGCGCATTTGGGTTTCGAGTAACTACTAGAATCAAACACCACGTTCTACCAACCTTCCATCTCTATATGTGGGTTCCTCAGTTACATCTCCTCCAGCCTATGTAAATTTGTACCACTTCTTCCCTGTGAGACAGCGCATTCCACCAAATTCTAGAGTATCCCTCCGCAGAATCCGTCATCTTACACCAATAAGCAAATTTCACTTTCCAAGTTGTTCTTTTTGGAGTGGTAGAATCTTCGAGGAGCTTCCCGAATTAGCAAAATATTCAAGTAAGCTATTTTAAATTCACGTTTGTTAAAGACGTCGCATTAGTAATGATAATCGCACAACCTTAAACGGACATACCGAGAGTGATCACGTGAGACGAGTGACTCTGGGCTTGTAAGCAAGTACTGTACTGTACCTCTGAGCCAGTAAGCAAAGCAAATACCGTCAAATCTATAAGCAAGATACTCTGTGGCGATAAAGCTCACATATTTATCTTTCAGGCTTGGCCCCCGTCGTGAACTTGAAGGATTTGAAAGGGGACAGATACATGGACCTAGACTGGTGTCGTAATAGAGCGGGTTGCAGCGTTGAGAGCTTGTTTTTTCTCTTTAGGGAAAAGGAAGTCGTATTGAGCGGTCTTGGATTTTGACAATAACGTTGGAATGTGCTGAAGATGCTCATTTGCTTCAAGTATCAGAAATACTCGATATTTTCAAGAGCTAAGAGCTAAGAGATTGTGATGATAGGCTCAATGAGAAGACATCGAAGTGCCTTGCCTTCTCCACTGTGCCATTCTCATCTTGTAAGCAAATAGCTCGGTGGCGATATGTTAGATGTGAGATTACATGTTGGAACTGCGTGGAACTTTTGGAACAGTATAGAACTCGGATTGAAGAATTGTTTGCTTACAGGTTCTCTCTCCTTGCGTTTTGAAAAGTTTAGGTGGTATCTTCTCAATTTCATTCGGTGGCTGTTGTTGGCAGTGATTATGGTGAGCTTAGAGAGGCTTGGGGATTATATATCATAGATGTTAAAGTGTTGCTAGGAGATTTTATCTCGTTACCAAGACTTGAATTTTAGGCAGCAATTAGAAACCTCAAACTGAATTACACCTATTGCCATTGATCTCTTTTCTCAGCCTCTCATACTCAAGTACAGTACGTATCTTCATAGTCATATCCAACGCAATAATACTCGGTGACCACTTCTAGTAAAGGATCTAGCAGAAAGTGGCGAACCATCTGCCTGAAAACCTGAAGAGAAGCAGTCACTGCTTTATCCCCGATAGCTCCATTGGTTTCTGTGGCGTTAGCTCCAATGAAACATCAGAATGGTCTCTTTCTCGGTCAAATTTTAAGTTGTTGATGGTACCTTTGGATATCTAGAGCCGCTTTGGATTCTGTGACGATCTGGGGTATGTTGGCGAAAGGTATAAATATGAGATGCCTCTTGCCTGGAATGTTGTATTTGGGTTTTCAACGCAGGACTTGTGGAATAATACGCACTTGAAAGTCAGAAAATACGCGAAATTTGGAAAATTCTTGAGACTTAAGCAACACTACACCACCCAGCACAACACACAAAGCAAAAATCACATAAACGTCATAGCGAAGGTATGTGAACCATAGTAAAACCCCACAGAAAAGCTGGCTTCAAACCTATGTTAATACATGTTTCATAGAACATCCCCTTTGCTCTCAATAACCGACACCTCACATTATCCTCCTCAAAACAAAATGTCGCTCATCGAAGAAACACCATTATTCAACATGGGTCGCGGCGGTTATGACCTTGATCCTACAAGACCTAAGCCAGATTCAGACGATCGAATGGCTTGAGGGAAACCTTTAAAGCAGAATGGCGGGATACTGTGATAGATGTGATAAAACACATACGTGACCACGCGAGGGGACGAACAGAAATGGCAAATGGGGATATAGAGGAGACATTGCACCATTTAATGCAGATATCTACGGTTGTTGAAAGAGTGGTGGGCTGAGGGGTGGTAGACTGAACTTTGAAGGGAGTGATGGTGGTTTTGGCCTTCTCGCTTAGCCCCCATGTTATGGTTGGTGGCGAGGGCAAGGAGGATTTTTGGAACTGCGGTGCTGTATACTATCGAGAATACAAATTTGGGGGAATTTATAGAATATTCGGTATAGGAAGTCCGAGGACCTTTCTTTGTGCATATAGAAGCTAGTCAGAGGAAGGGAGAGAGTAATATTACAGCGGTGAAAAGCTCGCAAGCCGATATAATATATTTCTAGACAAAGTCCGCCTTACAAACGCTTCATAGATCCTTTAGCCAATGGTGACAATACTATACTCCCCCATAATCTTCCCCTTATTATCATAGGCCGGGTAACAGATGTTGACATTCCCAGTGTTGGTCATCTTCCCACAAGTGATCGTGGGCATATAGCAATTGTAATAAGGGGTATAGCTCAAGAACCCCGTAGTTCCCGGTACCTGAGCCAGGGTTTGAGTTACAGTCTCCTGTTTGCTCTCGTTCTGCTCATGACTAGTACTTCGATTGACCTCCTCAGTCAGACTCAAAGAAGCAGATAAAGTAGTTTCGGCTTCAACGGGGAAGGAGACACCAGCCGTGACGGAGATCTCAAGACCTTGAGTTGAAGAGAATGAAGTCCCTTCTGAAACAGAAGTTGAAGTTCCAACAGTGAAGGCAAGTGATGCTGCAATATTACTGTCTCCAGCCCCAGGACCCCCTGACGCAGTTTGGATTTGGGAAACGGCAACTTGGAATCCTGCGGCGAGAGCGGGCCTGTTTGCCACGATTTGGCAGCCTTTCCAGAATTTGTCGGCGCATGCTTTGTCGTGGACGTCACAGCTTTCTCGTTTATGAAGACTTGCGTGTGCAGCTAGAGACCCCATCCTTGTGGGGGTCAGATCTGTGGTTACCGGGAGAGCATTATTCTATGCACTTATTAGAATGTATTCTTAAGGAGTTTGGAAGTATATCTTACTGTTTGCAATTGGACAGTAATCTCCTCTCTTCTATGCTTTCCGCCAGAAGGCCGTGGGTTAGGTGCATTGCCTGACCAATGATCGCAGTGAGTACCACAACAGAAAGTAGTCCAGAGGGTCGCAGAAACCTGCATTTTTCTCCATCAGCTCCAGAATTAGAACAGCAAGAACGCAGGGAAAACTCACTGGCAATTGAGTAAACACGCAACCTTCCTGCGAAGCGGTGAGGATAACCTTTCCTGGAGCTTGCATTTGATCAGGAGCCATCCACATCCAATTATTTACATCATTCGCAAAGGGAGTCATAATGACGACCTTACAACCCCTATCTATAGGGCCGGTATTCCTAGAGCAGATTGATAAGTATAGTAGCATTAACTGAACTTAGCGGGAACTTACCACCAAACCCAATTTCCAATTCCATTATCTGGTGCAGTTGCATTCTCAAAGTCGACTCTTTTGTAAGTTTGGTATTTGGACCCTCGCCATTGAGCACCTGTTCCAGACCCAAGATGGATCTCAGTGACATCATGACCATCGTTAACAGCTTTGACACCGATAGGATTCTTGCATGCTGAATCTGAGAAAGGGTGGATTACTTGGTATTGAAGAGCTGAAGTGAGGGCAAGGAGAGAGGCGAACCCCGTCAAGAAGAGCGACCTGGTCATGGTTGGAAAAGTGATTTAGTTTGCTGCTGATAGAGGAGAAAAGAATTCTTAAAGTAATATGTAAAGAGGGTGAGTTGATAAGATAATGAGTGTAATTGGCACTGACTCCAAAGAAAAGATAGAAAGTAATTGTGAAATAGTGGGGAAAGAAGAACCCGCAAGCAGAAAACTGTACCTTTATACGTTTTCCTCGAGGGCTAGTATCGCTCAAATGCATGGGCAAATGTTCCTCAATATCTCGAATTTGTTTGTTGTAGGATTGTCAGGATGCTAACTTTTCTCAAAGGATCGCTTACATCCTCGCTTAAATTCGCCATGAGCGTGGGGGTTGAAAATGGAAGGATTTAACTGGTGGAAATTTTGATCTATGGAGGGAAGGGCGACTCACTGGGTTTCAGCTATTCTTGTAAGCTCCCTATTCTACTCACATATTTTTAGCCACTTAAGATTAAACTCCCAACCCTATACATTGTAAAGCTCGCACATCTCCGCTGTACCTCCAACCTAAACTTAGACTCATCAAACCCCAAAACTTGTACGAATCGCACATAGTCACAGGCACTTCATTTTGCTAGTGAATTACATACACATTCAAGCACCAAATATGAAAATTATCACTAATGTTCACAGCCTCACAGGAACTTTTATACATTCAGTACTACAACCCCTCACAGTCGAAGCCTCTCCTTCAAATTGATTCCCAAATTGTTGTAGTATTCGAAAGCTGTTATGATTCTTGAAGATGTCTAAATGACGTACTGAATCTTTTGTAGCTCCCAGTGAATACCAGTTATATCACATGTGATTCTGGAACTCGCATACTCATATTCTCCCACCTACACTTAGATAGTTCCATACCTTACAATCTACAACCTATTCTCGACACATCTTAATATCCCCATACTATCTTCTCTCCCAGAATAAGTCAAACTTGGTAGACTTCAAGCTTGAGGTCGAGATGTCGTAGAACCAATCCCCTTTATTCACACTTGGAATGGAGTCCTATACATACAGCATCATCTCAAAATAACAACTACCCTCGATGAAGAAAGAAATGGCACTCGACTTTATTGACACGGACTTTGCAAAATATATTTCAATCTTCGGGAAACAAACATTCAATACCTTAAGCAAGATACATACTACATATAAAGAGTGTTCCGAATTAATCTGACAAATCACTTTTGCTTTCACGAAAAGCAATCTCCCGAATCAAGAGTAGTTGTTGCTTCCTCCATCAAACCCCCAGTCTTGCGAACAACTTATAGTCTCGAAGAAATGATAGTCGAGAGTTCACCTGGAGCGTGATAATTTGGTACCTAGCGTCAAAATTAGCAGCCGCCCATCTACAACAGAAAGAGAATGGAACGGAAAGAGGGGTATAAGCGACAGGACATACCTTCATATCCAAATCACTCCCCTTATACCCCAAATCCTCACCCACAAGCATCGCGCACTTCTCCCCAATCAAAAGCGCAGTACTATAAGTGTTACACCCAACATTATCAGGACAAACACTCAAATCCGCAACCTTCAACCCCTTAACCCCATGGACATTCAACCTCTCATCCAGAACCCCATGTTTCACTATACTATTTCCCTCTTTCGGAGCAATGGAGCATGTCCCTAAGGAGTGCCAAGTCGTCTCGACGTGTCTCTTGACCCATTCTTCAACGGCTTCGATGTCCTCATTTGTATACTTCAGGTCCTCGTAGAGGGGCTGGCAATTGGAGTTTATGTATTTGGCCTTAGGGTCGCTGCCTGCGCCGATGGGCTGGGACCATGAACCGTGTTGAATTCCGGCGGAGAGGTTGCCTGGGAGGGCATATGCTTTCGTGGTTGCGAGGTCCATGTCGCGGGCTGCGGCTGGGGAATTGAAGGCGTAGATGGGGTGCATGTTTTGGACTTCACCAGCGTATGCATCCATTCTTCTTGCTGTCTCGCCTGTTCATTTGTTAGTTGCTAACTTCTGGTAATTCCAAGAGAAAAGGGAGTAAGTACGAGATTTGATGTATCCCCAAACCATAGGCGCCATGTCCCTCTCATCGTTCATGAATCCTGCGTCAAAGTCTGGAGCTTCATATGGATCAGGCGAGTTGATGAAAGTTGAGCCACGCGAGAAAGGATACTCCAAGAAGTGGAACATGGTGAAGAACTTTCCGGGTGGCATCAACATATGGTCTCCAAACCAGCTATATGGAATCAGCAAGTCGATTATTTGACGATAGGAAGGGTCAAGCTTACCCAGCAATAACCGAATAATGCATAACAGGCTTATCAGGTTTGTCCTTAAAGTAAGAGTCCCAGCCACTCTTGAAATGTGGTGTGGGCCATGATTCAATTTCCCGAAGTTCTTCTTCCGTGGGTCGTATCTTAACGCCGGCATCGATACCATTAGTGGCGAGAGGACCAGTACCCTTTAGGTTCCATTCGTCAAAGACCGCTTTCTGGACCTCTGGGACACCTCGAACAAAGTCATCGAATGACTCGGTGTCGGGTTTAGCGCGATAGACTGGTTGAGTTAACATGTAAGTTGTGATGGAGAAAGAGAACCATAACGTACCAGAGAAAGTCAAGTAATGATCTTGGAAGTTCAAGCCTACACCAGGAAGGTCCACAATAGGCTTGACACCAACCTTTCTCAATTTCTGTGCATCACCAATGCCAGATCGTTGCAAGATCAATGGGCTGGAAAGTGTGCCTCCGGAAATGATGATCTGCTTTCTCGCACGGAAAGTGCGTGACTGTTGCTGCTTGGGGGGACTCGTATCAACAATGTTTAGCTAGGGAATGGAATATACTTACGGATGGGTGGAGAGGCTTTGTTGGAACAGTGCGAACGCCAACAGCTCGTCCATTTTCAATTATAACTTTGTCAACTTTGGTGTTGCATTGAAGGTGTAGATTTTGGTGGACTGCGCGTGTTGAGTGGACGTAGGCATGAGCTGAGTCACTTCGTCGTCCCGTCTAATACCTTCGGTTAGCAACAGCGAGAGGAGGGGGGAAAGGTCTGTATAGCTTACGTCTCGGTTAATCCATTTGAGCCAATGTTCCGCACCACTTTAATTTGTTACCTCCGAGATCCCTATCAGAAATCAGGGGTAGCCATGACTTACTGTCCGGTAGTCAAATCTTGGAGATCATCAGTTGTAGGAATGCCTTGTGATTCAGCGGCCCTTAAGAAATCCGACATAATAGGATACGTATAGTTTCCAAAAGAAACCTTGATCGGACCTGAATCGCCATGAATATCCCTTCGAACAATTGAGTTAGCCCCCCAAATCCTTTCGTACGGGACATAATGAGAACTTACTTGTTATTACAAGAACGTTGGTAAGTCTCATGCTTTCTCATAAGAGGAATCAGTTCTTTTGTTGACCAACCCTTAGCTTGGAAATCATCGTAATCTGAAGCTGAAGCACGTGTGTACATGAGGAAATTAATTGATGATCCACCTCCAAGAATATGGGCACATGGTACAATGGCCTTTCGACCACCCAGCCATTCTGATGGACGAGAGTAGTAGAAGGACGCTGTTTTGCTGTCCAATTTCATGTTACGGGGGTCTAGAAGAAAGGTTAATGACGTCGGGGGCTAAGCGAGGTATGGACACTTACAAATTCCTGGACGGAAGACATTTGGATTGTTCAAATTGCTTTCTCCACCTTCAATCAAGAGTACTTGGAGGTTGTGGTCAAGATTTGCCAATCTGTTGAACAGTGTTAACCTTATTCAGACTGTATAATAAGGGGTGGATCGAGAGAGAGATGGAACAAACCTCCCAGCAACGACACAACCACAACTACCACCTCCACACACAATGATATCAACCTCGTCCGGAACCGTCATCTTGGAATTAGCTTCCAATATATCCAAGCGATGTGTTATGAGTAATTGTTCCCAATTTCACTAACTTCCAAAAAAAGAAGTTTAGACCTAGATTTATTCGTCCCAAGTGTCAAGCTGGGAAACAGCCTCCCTTTTACTCCTCCTGTCCCCTCCTCAACCCCTCTTGACCCCGCACGAAATATGTACAAGAACCTTGGCTAAAGCCCCTTTCTGAACGCCTCCCTTGTACCTATGGCTTGAGCCCACATTTCAATTCTCTCCATTGGACTCCCAAAATACCAATATCCTGCAAGCCGCGTCTGCTTACCTATACTTAGACGGGAAGAGAGTATACTTTACCCCTCCTTGATGAAGCGAACCATGGGGGTTTGGGGGTGGCTATCCGGTGTGGTAATTGGGAAAGTGCGGACATGATTGAAGCGGAAAGAGTAAGTACGGAAAGCCTCCTTCTCACATAGGAACATGGTCAATGGGAATAACTCGGCAATTAAAGACAGGCGGGACAACAAATGAGAGTCTGAGTAATATCATTATGTTTGATAAAGTTTACCACGGGACTGTCTTATGTTGTATTATTCTAGATGCAATGTGTTTTACCCCGCAATTGGGGGTCTTGTGGGGCTTCGCGTCGATATGGCAGCAGCTGTGACTAAGAAAAGACAAAGAAAATGCTGTCAACAGATGTAGTAGATGCGATGAGATAACTCGAAATATGTTTGTGTTTTAACATGAATCTCGATCAATCGAGTAGGCACCTACTCTAGTGACCTCGTTACTAGATTTTCAGGTAGGGGAAGATTTCTAGGTACACAGATCGGGGAGAAAGAGAACAGAACAAACCGGACTCTCCGATGACATCGCGAGAAAGGTCGGTTATTGGTTTCCAGTAGTGCCGATATATCTCGGGCAAATGCCATGGCCTGCAGCGCCTCGTCTCAGCAAGTAATCAAGCAAAGCTTACATTCCATCAAAGGCCGAGATGCTGACAAATGACTGCTTCAACCTTATGATTGTGTGTTGAAAGGTGGTTAGAAGCGGGCAAAGGGTTGCTGAAGAATATCAGTTAGATGGATTGTCGTTGGATGCTCGGTCTCGGCACCAGTGATCCCAACTAAAACGGTATTGATGGCACGCAACCGATTGCGGGGTAGCTCCACCAAACACGCCTAAAAAAGCCCTCCCACCCCTGTTATTCTTTGTTCCCGCAGGATAGTGTGGGACCCCCACATAAATAAAGTACCGTTCCGTTATGGTGCAGGTCTCCACTTAACCAACCTCATCTTGTCATGTCCTCCTCGACTTGAAGGACTTGATCGACAACTGTTCGTGGGTACGCGGTATCCGCTAGCACCGCGGGAGAGGAACCAACCAATGTAATCAAGGGCTAACGAGGTGCTCCAGAGAGAAGATAATAAAAACATTGGGTCTATTGAGAACCTGGTACTCGTACAGTTGCATGAAAATGGACCCTGTGAACAACAATTGAGGGACAAAGAGGGGGAATTTGCTTCAATATTGTTTGGATCATATGGACGGTTAAACTCGCGGAACGAAAACTGCATCATGTAGGTGAAACGAGCTCCTATTTTGTTCTGCAAGATTATGGTAAAGTGGCCCTTATGTACTGTAGTATCGTGCAACCACACTGTCAAAGTTGGATGCAGCCACTAATTCAACTCACCTTGCGTCGCCGTGTGCTACACTTTCTTCCCTTCCAACGTGTCTCCGGTACCTCGTGTGAAACCCAGGCCAAAAACTGCTAACGTATTGGGCCGTATAGAAGGTTGCAGAATGATAAACTCCTCGTTCTAATGCATTCCCATCCAAATATATCGTGCTTCTGGTCATAATTTCATCCAAAGTTTCCTACCCTCCTTTCGTAGATACCCTTCATTTATCTCACACATCAAAGCCCTTCGGCTGCTTCAGCAAGAACTCCCAATAAACTCACAGCAGCGCCACCAATTCCTGCTACAGCAAGATTAGCTCTCCACCGTCTTCTTGCAGCCTCCTTGTTTCTCTGACTGTTAGTATCACTACTTCTTGTAGATGAATGGGGTTTGTGGTCTCGCTTCGATCGACCGCTGCGACTGCTGGAATGGTGGCGATCTCTACCTTCTCCTTTCCTAGAGTGATGATAATGGGAGCCGCGCTCTTCCCTCGCCGGTGAGGATGACGCGGAAGACTCGCGAGGATCGGTATTACGATGTGGCGATCGAGTTATTCTCAGGTGTTGTGATCTCGAAACGACTGGCGAGATTAAAGGCGATGGGGGTGCATGAAGTCCGTATGGGTTCGGATATCCTGATCGAGGGGTCGTATCACTTCCAGCAACAGAGGATGTGTATTTCCGAGGCTCATTGCGTCGCTGTTGTTGGTTTCGGGGTACATCCGAATCGGAGGTATCAGCTTCATCTGAAGATAGTCTCTCTCTCATACTTCTTTGACTATTTTTTATTGGCGGTGGGTATTTGAAGTTTGAGTGTCGACTACGGGACGCGCGTAGTGCCTGGGACCTAATCGCATAGCTCTGAATTTCTTCCCGACTGAGAATGCCCAACACAGCCACGAACTCTGGTCGGCTACAAAGAATTAGTATGAACAGCATCGAACTTAATTGAGAGTGGGTTGATTATCCTACGCTTCGTATCGTCTTCTATCTTGTTCCAGCACCTCAAGCGAAACAAGACGACGGCTTATCTTGGTCCAGGAAGCGTCCGACGGGATTTGCTTTCCTTGAGAATCAGGCGCTAGTCGGAACACTGGTCGTTCATTACCGGTGCTTGTATTGGAACCTCGCCTGACTAGCGATTCGTTGCGCAGCGGCTGGGAAGAATTATTTCTTGCGTTATCCTGTAGGGGATATTCAATAAAACGTCGCAGGTTATTGCTGTTGAGAGACAGCTGGCTGTCAAAACTGCTGGGCAATAGCATAGAGTTAACATGCGATGCTTGAGTCATCTCAATCAAATCACTTGTCCTGATCAATGAACCTTGAGATGGATTCTTGGATGGGTTTTCGGTCTCTGAGTCCTCTTCAGAATCATCTGCGTATCGCGCGATTTTGTTGTTTGGAACCTTGAGAATTGGTATGGGAGCACGCTGCTGGTGGTCATTCAAATTCCTTGTCATCGGCTCTCTTCGAGGTATTTGTGCACTAATCGATACGTCAAATTTATCTCAGATATGCGTTTATTTATTACTTACGGTCGTAGATCGAAACTTTCGGGCTTTGGTCGCTCGAGCTTCATCGTAGTTGGGAATTTCGAATTGTCATCTTGAATCATCATCTGCTTGGCACTTTCATCATCTCTCGAGCTTTTTGTAGAATCCAGGGTGCCAGCAGAGCCTGGAGAAAATGGTACAACGGATTTCAACCATTGTTGCGGATTGATGCCTGTATTCGCCGATGGTGGGGAGACTTCGTCTAGAAGACCATTTTGATCAATCTCACGAATGTAGGCTCGAAGCACTTCCTTGAAGGTAAATTAGTCTTCAGTAACTGAGAAAGTCTCGGCAACGTGTGTTTCTTCACAACAGTACCACATGACGTCGAAAAGAAAAGCTAAAAGACGTCTCCATATCCCATTGCGACAAGCAATCTGTTCTGGGAATCTGAGAGGTGTTTGCTGAATAAACCTTTGCAAATATAGAAATATTTGAGCAGATCCATGATGAGAAAGAGGATTTATGGCAGCATGCTCAGATGATACTCATGGTTTGTATCACCCTTTGGATGGATGCCAACATGACTTGTAGCGGACTTCCACAGTCCGTCCGTAGCATCAATGAGACATGTTGGATGCATCGAAGACGTAAAGAAATACGAGATACTTGAAAATTAGATTGAAAGGGGGCGCCTTTCGCAAGTAGAACAAGCCTTACCTCGTGCTGCTGTAAAACAGAACTTGAAAATCCTTCTCGCACCAGCTCTCTTCGAAAGTCCTTCCATACTTCTTTTTCGTCATCCGAGTAAGTCGACATCATACTTCCGCCGAACTTTTGAGTCATCCTCGATGCAATCAGATCGACCTTGTCCAGTATCATATCAAGTTGCTCGCTATTCTCGTCAAGTACAGATGCTACCTTTCCAGATTCACTTAACTGTATGGTATCCAAAAACAAAGTCAAATTCGTCTTGTGCGAAATCAATTTGACTCTGATTGTGCCAAGTTGGTCCATCTCATTGCTCCCAACCCGAATCTTGTCCCGCATAACCTTCCTCGCGGAGGAGGGATTATTGGAGTCGGAATCGAGTCTGCCATATTTCTGCAAAAGGTCGTCGAGCTGTTGTAATGTGGATTGACAATCTGCCACGACGGGTGCGAGCTGACGATCCCATAATGATTGATCGCGGTTGAGTGGAGATTCGGGGGCATTGACCTCGTATGTTAGATGTCGAAGAACTGTAAAAAGATTCTTGACCTCGCGCGAAATCTCGTCATATTCCTTTGCTGATGTCAGCAAGATCTATCCAAAGGAATTCGGGTGAAAATCTAATCTGGGATGGAACTCACTCCACTTGCATCGCTGCACTTCCTGTAGAGGGTTTTGCAAAAGGTGGCCACGATATTAATATCAGCGGCGGGTGAGACACCGAAACTCATCGGGATTATATTGATTGTATGTACTACCGCTAAATGTAGGATTGGATACTGCAGCAGAGCGTTGTTTCCCTAGGTCATACTTGATGAATTTAAGCAGACCGAAACTTCGAATGAGGTTGAACTGACGCGGCCCTTTTGTTAAGCGAGATGAGGCTGCCGGTATATGTTTGTTTATAAGCAAACGGGTGAAGTTTTGGTGGCAGAAGCTGAAAGTAACGGAGCAACGATACTGGTATTGACATTGTCCCTTCGCCGCAGTCCGGCCCAGTAATACTGTAGTACTCAAGTACTCCATAGGGGCCCTTACCAGCCAAGTATCCGCCGAGCCCGTACCTTCACTTTCCCATCTGACCATCTTTGAATTGGGCTGTGACGTCGTGGTGTGGTGTGGGAGGTGAATGGGATTGATGATCCGTAAGCCGGACTACAGCTGTTCCGATGTATTCACCATTTTTTAAATTGGTCAATTCGACGATTTTTTCGGTGTTTGCGAGCTAGACGTCGAATTCGCCATTTCACATAATTAAGGCAAAAATGAGGTTATCACCACTTTTATTTATCTAAGCGTACACCCACCCCTTGCACGCCTTTTCTTCCGCCTTAGGCCCTAGTTTAGTATTTGATCGACTCCTTTTTGAAGGAGGGAATTTCTCAATATCTAAACTCTCTATTCTACTCCTCACTCTACTCGATCGACGAATTATATCCTTAGTTTCTCGTATAAATTGCTCGTCTAAGTCGTCCTGTACTACCACCGCTTCCACCTCCTAAGCCTCGAGTGTGTGCCGGGGGGGCGAGATAGTAACTTCGGTATACCCCGCATGCGCCTGGGTTAGTGGCTAAATAGGTGCGCTAGTAGTGGTGGAAATAGCTTCAAAAATAAGTTCGCGAATAAGACGTCTAGCTCACAAACGCCGTCGAATTGGTCAATTCGACGATATTTTGTCGTCGAATTGACCAATTAAAAAAATGGTGGATATATCGGAACAGAGCGCTAGCAGGCGATTGTGGCGTTGCCTTGCGTCAAGCTACAGGGCTCTAGGGCTGTTCGCTCCCCCCGCAAACCGATCATAGTGCCTGTATTCATCGATGCTTGACCGAAGCCGCAGCAATGGTCAACTCCGGGTCACACGAATGCACGAGGTGAATCTGGCCGCCTCATGGCATGGCCATACCACAGTCTTCCAATTATTCTTACAAAATTACGGCAAAGGCAAACACCCAATTTCTACAGTATTGGGAAACTTAAAAGCTTAAAGGATGGACAGAGAACGTTCCAAGGTGAGACGGATCACGGCAAGCGGCTAACGACGGGTACTGTAGATACCCGACTCACAATACTGCAAGGCCTCGGAATTGACTGACGAGTAGCTCCAGGCTGCGAGCTGAAGCCTTAAAGCTGATGAATGTGGTGTGTATCAGCCATCAGTCTCGCTCTCAACCAGTAAATAGATATTCCAAGACCAGTTTACTTCATCTGATTTGGATTCACCCAATGAAAATGTAAGTATTTTGCATGTGTTGGTTTGGGCTCTTTGTTTTCTCTCGGCTAATTTCAAGCTACTGTAAGGCCTCCTTCGAGCCCACGTGGTTTTGATTAACCAACCGCCTTTCAAGCAGCCTTCAAGGCGGTTAAAGAACTGACTGGGTAAGGGAAAAAGCTGTTCAGGGCGTTTCGAGATAACTTGAAACATAAGCTGAAGTGGTATAGTGTTTTAGTAGGCGACAGATATCGCGGCATCTTTTATATTTCTCGAAATGACGACAAGAGAAAACATCCGGGAGAACATTATTTCATAGAAGCTTCAAGAACTTAATGACTTTTGTTAGCGAAAATGGAAGGTCGCACTTGGGTTTCCACATTCTACGGGGTGAATTCAATTGCTTCCATGATGTAATTACGGAGAATTTTCTTATTGGAACAGGGAACAGCAGCTCCAAGAGAACGTTAGTGCTCGGTATAGTGAATGTTTCTTTTATAAAATTTATTTACCTGGTTCGCATATCATCATATCGATCAGCACTTATGATACACCGCGACTACGAAATACATGAGAAGTTTTCATGTCTGCTGAAAGCTTACCTGTGAATTAAGTAGGCCTGTAATTAGGAATTGATGATCCCTCAATGTTCGATAAATTGCTTACTTAAATCAACACGTATTTTTAAACGGCCAACCTAGAGGAGGTCTCAACATTTCGGACAGTAATCAAAACCTAACCACGCCGACACCTAAATACAGGGATCACTTGATGTCACAACGTGATCCAGAATTGGTGGGTTATGATTGAGTGTTCATTGAAAGCTGGTTTAAACTGTTTAATACATGCTTACCATTCTATATTAGAAGCCAGTGGTAGATGCAATAGAAGAACGCATTTCACGTGATCTATAAATTTCTCGAAGGACCCGCTCTCCTCCCAACGACGAATCGAAAATGACGAGGTTGGGCCACAAATGAAGTGACAACCTTCATAACCCAACGTCGCCTGCCAACTCACTCCTAACACATTCAACCGATACGTCGGTTCCAAAGAATCTGTCCAGCTGAACTACCATGCTACAAATCATCGTTGTCCTCACTGCAGTTCATTACACTTGTGGCTAAAACCCGGGGTCGAAGCATCTCCACGTACCTCCCATAATTCTTGATACCCCTCGACCCCGTCTCATTTCGAAGCCTCGTTGTCCTTTGTGTCTCGGCAGTCACCGAAATCTCTTCTTCTTCTAGTTACCGTTGCCCAATATGCGCTTTTTATATGCCAGTTTTACCTACCCAATGTCCGAGAATATCTTCTTGGAGTTGCACAAAGCTGTGCTGATTTCGACTCACATGTCCTTGATTGGAACCCAAACAATGTCAACGTGTAGTTCGCGTTCTCTTCGCCACTCGCTCAGATGGCACTCTAAATATCTCATGTGCTCATAAACCTACCCTGCCATGCATCTTTCTTGTACTTCCTATCATTTTCAAAACCCACCCATCACCCATCATGGCGGAACCAGATGTTCAAGATCTTTCTTCAGTCACTCCTCAGTTTTCAGAAGCTGTTGCTACCTTTTTGTACGATTCTCTACACGATGCCGCGCAGGAGTTGGTTATACGACTCAAAACTTCTAAGGATGAGTCCGGCGAGGACGGAAGACCGAAAAAGGAGGACTCACATACACCTTCAAATTCGGAATCAGGAACCGACCGAGCAATGCCCTTGTTCAATGTTCCGTACGCGAGAAATCCGAACTTTGTTGGGCGCTCTGCGGCTCTCAGTAAGCTGTTCGCGATGTGGAAACCCGGAAACAAGGGAAGAATCGCACTTGTCGGCTTAGGCGGTATTGGGTATGTGTTATTTCTAGTTGCATTCACAGTCCTAATTTCATAGCAAAATCACTACTGACCTTTTCCCAGAAAGAGTGAACTCGCCGTTGAGTTTGTCTATCAATTACGAGATGTCTCGCCAAAAACACACATCTCCTGGTTCAAGTCAACCGATTTTCATTCATTCCCAGACTCTGACCATCCTGTTACAACTACCACTGAAAATAAACTTGATCAGTGGCTCAAAATATCACACCGCTCAGAGAGTCTAATTATCGTAGACCCTGGACAATCATCCGATGCCTTGCTTCGGCCTGGCAGCGATGAACCGCTACTAAATAAACTACGAATGTTTCCAGGCACAATCATCATACTCACGAGGAGTTCTCAAATTGGCCGACAACTGGCTGGTCCGCATGGTCTTTGTGAACTGAGCGACCTAGAACCTGAAGCATCCGAGATACTATTGCGTGGCAGCCTGGGTCCTCTGGCGCAAGGTTCGGCAGCCGAAATTTCAGAGATCGCACAATTAATGACCCACCTTCCTCGAGCAATTCTTCAAGTTGCGCGACTCATTACAAGTACTGGGATGACGGCATCTCAATTTCTACGATTATACAAAAGCGGAGATGTTACGAAACTTCGCTTATTTGGAAAGGTGGACCGCTTTTCGGATCCGGATTATATGTTTTCAGTTGTTGGAAAGGGAGTCACTGATATACGAGCTTTCAGAGTCGAGTACCCCCAGGCAACTCGAATCCTGTACCAAATCTATTTTCTTGGAGGAAAGTCAGTGCCAAAAAAGATATTCTCAGGAACAGATCAATTAGACATGATCATTGCAATGTTCATATTGCAGGGTCATTTTCTTCTTGTGGAAGACGGTATATCTGGGGCTTACACGATTCACCCGTTCGTATACCTAGCAATCCGCAACATACTTCAAAGCCATCGTCCAGAGGCAGATGACGAGGACATCAATGAAGAACGAGACTGGCATGAGGACATCATCACAACATTCTCGGATTGGTATCCCGACTCTCAAGATGAGGATAGGATATGGTGGAGAAATTGCTTTGATCATGTACTTGTTGGATGCGATCTTCAAATGACCTCTATACGAAGAGCAGTCGCCAAAATACATCGAAAAGAATCGTCATATTTCAAGCAAAGAGGGCGTTACAATGATGCATTGAGGACAACTCTATTAGCGAAGAATGTTCTCTCTGTTTCCCTAACAGCAGAGCATCTCGTTATCTCACAAGACCAAATTGTCTTGCTGGAAATTCTTGGGAAGTACCGCGAGGTTCATAATGCCCTAAATTCCTTTCCTGACCTTGATGATCAAGAAGCCAAATTATGGAAACGAAGAATGCAAGGGAGACTAGCACAAGCGGAGGGTGTTGAGCACTATGACCCTGCGGTTCAGATCTTCCTTGAAATCAAAAACTTAAGAGAAAGCGATGGCTCTTCAACAAGCTCTCTACTGCAATCCATAGACGATCATGGATGGGCACTCTCGCTCAAAGGACGATACAGGGATGCTTCAAAGGAATGCCGAAAAGCACTTTCTGGCAGGATATCAACCTTTGGACTCTCCCACGTTGACACACTTACCAGCTATCATCACTTGGCGACAATTTTGAGCTTGGAAGGCAGATATGAAGAGGCACTGCAATATGCGTCTGAAGCTGTTCGCGGCAGAGAAAACATTCTTGGACATGATCATCCAGAGACCCTCCATAGTAAGATTGTCAAGGCAAGGATTCTTCTCTCAACGGCAGTCACATTGGCAGATTTCGATGAGGCCGAGACCTTACTCGTAGATTCTTCGAATTGCCTTAGCTCCACGCTTACAGAAGCACATCCCATTATTATTAGGTGCAGGAGCGACCGAGCTCTGATCATGCTTGCTCGTGGGAAGTATGATGCAGCAGAGCAGATGAATGTTGCTACACTTGCAGCGAAACGCCGAGGTCCCTGGACGGAGCCAACCACACACCCAGAGACGTTGACGAGTAAGCATCAACTTGCAGAGGTCTTGTGGCTGAAGGAGGGATGTAGTGCTGCGGATTCTCTGAGCAAGGAAGCGTTTGCCGAGAGGACCGATATTTTAACACATGGCTCACTCACAGGGGATGACTTCCATCCAGATCAACTTGCCAGTCTTCATCTCAAAGCAATAATTCTTTGCGGTCTTGGTGAGCACTCAGAGGCATTACAAACGATTGATATGGCTATCACGGCAGGAACTAAACTACTGGGGAAAGGCCACCCACAGCTTTACGAGTGCATGACTTGGAAAGCAGAGATCATGAGAAATCAGCTTCCAACTGATCCAATCAAAAGATCATATACCTTGGATGCAATCGACACACTTCATAGACAAGCACTTGATGGCTTGACTATCATCTTCGGCTCCCAGCACCAGAAGACACTTCGGTGTATGTCCAACTTTGCACTTGCCAGAAGCGAGCGTGGGGCAGCTGGTCATCATGAAGCAGCATCAATTTTCCATACCATCTACAGAACCCACCGCCACGCAGTCGGACAGTTTCATCCCGAAACCCTCAAAGCACAAGCTCGACTTGCAGAAGCTATGGGATCAGCTGGTCCTGATTATCCTTACGCGACTCTGTCAATGTGGAGGGAGGCATGTGGTGGATTCACCAAAGCGCTTGGTCCTGATGCATACCTAACGACTGCTGTCTTTAAGGGGTATGAAGATTTTCTCAGAACGTCTTCTGATCCGTGACTAGCCCGACCAAAACGGAGAGTGAAAAAAGGGGGTAGGCGAAGAAGAGGAAAGGGAAAGGGTAGTGGGAGGTCGCGAGGAAAAGGGAGGAGAGGAAAGGAAGGACGGAAAGTGATCATTCGCCGAAACGTCAGGGTGGGATTAAAAGGGAGGCAGGTCGAAAATATTAGTGGGTGATCATGATTCTTTGTTGCCTTTGTATCCTCGGAGAGATAGATTTCTTGAGTAGTTATTATTCCAATCCCCTTCAGCGTTTTACATAATCTCAAAAGTATGATGTGCCGTCCTAGACCTCAGGGAATACATTATTAGACAAGGGTAGTGTAAATTAAACCGTCCACTTGATTATCGAGCCTTCGACAGCGGGCCAGTGGTAAGCAGTTTACGAAACCAACATATTTGTTGCTCCATTTTACGGAACGGACTTGGGCGGATATCGCCACTAGTCCTCGTTCCTCAATAATTAATCCTCAGGTACTACAAGATGTTACTTATTACTACAGAGTGCTTATCGGCCAGCCACCCTCGCTGTCAGCCTAGCGCCTATATGTATAGCCGCTCCTACTGTTACAACCCCCTCCCCCCTCCCCCCCCTCTAGCTATCGCATGCTTTTGTATCACTTACTCCTAATTATTACTATAAAAGAGCGTAAATAGCACGACCAAGGTCGCGATATTTTCTTATTCTCGCTAAGGCGGGAGCGCTAGTACGGAAGCCTTTCCTAATAGAGCTAGAATCACGAGAACACTCCCGCAACTCTCTACCAGCCACCCTAGCCACCCTAATTCTCCTAGCTACCTTACGAGGCTAGGAAAGATAACAGGAGTTGACAAGAGTGTTCTCGTGATTCTAGCTCTATTAGGAAAGGCTCCCGTACTAGCGCTCCCGCCTTACCGAGAACATACTGTATATCGCACTTCCCTCCCCCTCCCCCCTCTCTCTCTATCTCTATCTCTCTCTGTCTCCTATATGATTTACGCTATATAGTAGTAATAACCAGATAATCAAGAGCAAGTGCTACAAAAGCAAGCGAGGTATACGATAGCTAGAGGGGATGTAGTAACAGCAGAAGCGGCTATATATAGATAGGCGCCAGGCTGATAGCGAGGGTAGCTCGGGTGGCTGGCTAATAAGCACTCTGTAGCAAACAGTAGTAACAATTTAAGTACTTGTAGTACGTGAGGATTAATTATTAAGGAATGAGGACTGGTGGCGATATCCGCCCAAGTCCCGTTCCGTATACATTGGATTGACCACTAAGATTGCACCAGATAAGGCATCATCACAAATCCACGAGTAACATCAAATTCGAGATGCACAATACCGGAAGCGTCTTTAAAGTATTTTAGCCTAATAAAAACCGTACGCCACCATGCCAACGAGCCCCAACGAACCGAATAGGGCTATTATTTGGAAGCACATTTCCAGCCCAACCAGATAAACTGACATTGGGAGCCAAATATTCTAATGATTGTACACCAACCATTTAGGACGAGGCTGTTTTTCGTGTTTCGAGATTTCTCTTACAAATGACTTGCACTGTCCACGATTTGTGAAACCTCATGTTCGTCGTACAATGCAGGCAGGCATAAATTCTTACTAAGACCATTGTATGAAATGATCGTAATGTCAATCCAGAAGACGAATCATTCATGTATCTGAACTCCATGTTTACCTCGACCCCCCTGAAAGCTCAGCCGACTACGACAACACCAAGACGATTATTACGCGAAGCTTCACTACCAACACCAAGCAGCAAGCTCACAATTCATTCATCAACAGATTTATCTTCCTCGATTGAATATCAAGTTCCAAAACAAACGACTCTTCGCCAACACGAAGTCCTACAAGATCCTTATTTCGTAACCCTCGCTCTGACACGACCCCAAACCACCCTCATCTCACTCATCATCCTCGACAATACTTTACCGACACCGATTAGCCCGGGCACTTCCAACATCCGACCAAAATACACTGTTTCTCATTCGAAAATCTCTACACCATCAGTTGTCGGCATCGTCTTCGGGGTGCTGTTAAGTGTGTTGGTGTTACTTGGCGTGCTGTATGTATATATTCTGCGCGCAAGACAGTTCGCGAGGATGAAGAAGGGGAGGGGTGGTAGTAAGGCCTCGGCTGTAGGCAGCAGGAAGAGTATCAGTTCTAAACATAAGAGGAGGAGAAAGCGGAGAGGTAGGTCTAGTTCTGATTTATTTGTCGTATTCTTGATTGAGATAAGCGATGCTGGGCGTGAGGAGATTGAAAATGAGGAAATGAAGACAGTTTTCGCTAACTTCTTCGTATGAACCATAGATAGGGCACCTGCACCGCCGCCTCCTCCGCCTCCGCCTGCCCCAGAAGCAGAGGATCCACCGCCTTCATGATAGCCTTCGAGGGAACAGATTTTAGATACGAACCGCAGCAATGATCAAACCCCCTTCGCTTAATTTTCCGTGTTATTTTCCTGGTCACTGTCAAACAGAATCCTAAATTGAAATCAAGTTTCTTTTCACAAAAGCATCAAAAGTGAACAAGTTGAAGTATGGCTGGCTCGGATGCGAGTTGACAGGATATGAAGTTTCCTCTTCTATAATCTTACAGTACCCACCTATTTCTAGAAAGAGATAAAAATGTCATTCTCTTCAATTTGACTTTCGCTCCACGTTCTATCTTAAGACCCCGGTCTATTGGTGGGTCTACTGTTAGGTAGGTGCCCTATTTGAGTAAATGCTTGACAGGTTACAACTTGAGTAATGAACATGCGTGAAGTATCGTGATGCCAACCTAATGAAATACTCTCCACATGACCAAGTCCCGCCGCGTAGAAGTGTCAAGTTCCAAAGGCTATCCGTCTACAACTGTCCTCATTTGAGTTTTCAATAATTGTATTTAAGGAAAGTTACAGTGGTGATTAAGCGAAGGTTTGTTTGAACGTATCCCTTACTTATACAAGGACAGTACACCCGTGACTTCGCCAAACTGGCAGGCAGAAATTCCTAATTGGGTTTAGTTTGTAGCATACTAGGAGTTGATTGGCGTCGGTTGGCGAGAGTACTGTATTAAAGCCAAACCTAACTAGGATACCGCTAAACCTAATGAGGCCTGACTTAGTTTGGTGAAGTCACGTAGTTAGGGACATATATGTCAGAGCTAGTTACCTCTCCTGCTTCTCTCCCTTCTTCTTCTTTTCTTTTAAAACACTTATTTCCAAACCACAAACCACAAACCAAAAAAAGAAACACAGAACTTCTATTTAAACTTCTGAATCTATCGATCCAGTAACAGTAAAAGCCCATCCTCTCTACCTCACACCTCTCTACAAACTAACAAAACAACCAGGTTCAATCAAATCAAACACCTCCCGTCAACTCAAAAACATCTCAAGAACATACATACGACAATGAAATCCCCAGCCCTTCTCCTTATTCTAGCTCTTGTTTCCGCCATCTTCGCAGTCCCACTTCCACCTACGTCTCTGTCTCTGTCTCCACGGGGGCCACCACCACGTCGACACCTGCCAAAGCCACCACCTGGTGATCCACCACCACCAGACCACCCTACTTAGGGTGAGATAGAGATGGGTGGTCGGGTGAGACTGGGATACACGTGATCTTCTTGCTCGAGGTGCAGGTGTGTAAGGAGAGTGGGGTTCGCGAAATTTTGTATTGTAGTCAGAGATTGGGAGAGGGAGTTACTGTAAGCTCAAGTTTCTGATGTGTCATGTATTCTGGGAGTGGGAAGGGGGAACTATCTGGGGCTGTTGGATTAGGTTGTAAATATTACTTCCGAAAGCAGTATTTTATGTACATGAGATGGCTTAAAACCAGAGACTACAAATGTAGATTCAAAGATAGCAGGGTAAGAAGCGTTAATACTTCTATTAACTCATCATTCCTGTTCTAGGCCTTTTACGTAGACGATCCTGAGGAGACCATCTGGACATGTTTTGTGTTTGAAATTCTGGTACCACTAAAGATAAGAATTGTGCTAAGATGCGGATGGACTGTATGTGGACTGGAGATGGAGAGAAAGTTGAATCAGAGGAAGTAAGGGACGGGGTGTTCATACTCGCACTTATGGAGAGCCATGGCGAAGCGAGTCTAGAGGTGTCGTTTGAGGTCCCTCGCTCTTTCCTCTGTTGACTGAGGTCATGGTCTGCGAGGATGTGACACTGAGATTACATCTCACTGCGATTACATCTTCCTAGATGACAAGAGTCCCCACAAGTCCAGTCGGGTGAGCATGGTAGGTGAACTGTGGGGGGCGGCGACATGGAGGGGCAACGCCAGGCGAGGTCAATGTCGAAGCCAACTTGCTCCTTCTCTTATGACTCTCGCTCTCATCTTGCCTTTGGTCAGAGACTCAGGAGTACCTCGACCTTGCCCGCTCCCGAGGCAAGACCATGTTCAGTAATAAGAAGGGAAGGCATGACGTAAGTTCTCTCGTCATGTCTTGCTTTAGCTAGCCTACAATAGGTTTGTTCATTCCTTGTGCTGACGCCTCGTCTCAACTTACCTCAACCTTTCGTGCCTCGCCACATTCAGTGTCGAGCAAGGGATGCAAGGCTCGACTCTTCGCTCATGTCCTTTGAATTACTTGAGTATAGAGCGCGCTTACCAACTGCTTTTTGAGACGTTCAAGGGGGGACAACTCGTAAGACTACTCGCGTTACTGGAGTTGTCAGGATGATTTCGGGAACGCGTGGGCACAGTAAAAATACAGTTTGGTAGAACTTCTCTGATAACTTTTTTCAAGACTGCTCACTGAGAAAATATGAAGAGTATCAACTGGCCATTGGCTAATACTGTCAATCAAACGGCAGAGCAGCAGATCATTGCCGTAGTCATCACCACGTTTTAAGTCGTTCAAAGATAGAAACTTCATTTCAAAACTAAAGGTGGCAACTTGGAAGGCAGACAGTAAGATCGAGGGGAGTTATTGAATCCTTCGTCCCTTTTCCAGCCCTTGGTAGTTCAGCACTCCCACTCGCTTACAACGGTATTGAATCTTATACCGTTACATCAATTCATTCTCTGATCCCACCGCAATTCTCTCAATCATCGTGGTTCCCCCACCCTGAGATCCAACCTCTCACACAATTTCCTTAAACCAAGGATGTTCCAACGCTTCCCTTGCAGTAATCCTCTTCTTAGGATCCAATTTCGTCATCTTCCCCGCCGGATCCCGAAACTTCATATCTATATCTGCAGTCGCAAACGGTCTTCTAACTTTCCCCTTCTCCTCGAACTCATGAATCAGCCCAATCAACCGTTCAAAAAAAAAAGGGGGGTTTCCTCTTGAATCCACAGCAAAAAACCCCGGATCCCTTCCACGTCGGCAAAGAAACTAATGTGGCGTGTCAGAGTATACCTCCACGAGTTCTTAGCATTGAGTTCCTTAGGGGGGGCATAAGAAAACCATTTCCTGAAGCACTACGTAGATTGCTACAACGCCAAAAGAGAAGATGTTGGACGGAGTATCTTGCCTTCCTCGGGTCCAGGATTCGGGACTTCTCCATACTTGGTTTCCGGTGGTTTCTTCTCTGATGCATCTTCCGGGGGGGAGAGAATAGATGCGTCCTCTAGGTCTGAAACTTGGACTTTTTTGATGGTGAATAGACCGTCTTTTTCTTCGTAGTCTATGAGGATGCTATTTGGTTTTATATCTGTTCGGTACCTTTATCAGAATTTATAACTTACAGAAATTTTGAGATCTCAAACCCCGATTCATGGAAACTTGAACAAGTGAAGAAAAGGTAGTACAGTACTGTTGTGGTTGGTATTCCGATCATGCATAGCCGCCAGACCAGTGAGAACCTGCTTGATTGTATGCATGGTAGCCGTCATTCAAGTTTTTAGGGTTAAAATCGAACGAAGGATATAGAGGAGCCTTGCGCAGGATGGGCTCAAGGAGACGCATGAAATAGATGCATGTGAATGCGAGAGAGAGTTGGTCATGTTGGTGGTCGATATTGCTTATGATCATAAGCTGGAGTTCTGGAAGAATGCGGATGAGGCGACCAGAGAACACTGGTTTCTTTACGAACTGACATCTAGTCTCTTCACTTTCAATGATTTGAAATTCGAACCACTGTTTTTGGGACGAAGAATATCACGTCCTCATTTTCGATGTATCCTGACTCGGATATCTCGAGCTTCATCAGCAGCGGTTCGGTGCTGGCGACACATGGTGGCTGGGGAGTCAAATTGTATTTCAGAGGCCAGGCAAATGATGTTCTGAAGTAGCCTTGAAGGGGTTCTGTAGTCAGAAGATGAAGTTTGCTTGAAGAAAGCTGGGGCTAGCACTACACCCTGAGCGGGTTTGAATATCACCTCATCGTCGCGCTGGGTTTACTCAATGATGGATAAGTCACAGAGAAAGTGCAGTTTGGTTCAATCATTGAATTTGCTGGGAATGTACTGCGTAACTGAGTAACTTCCCTCGAGGACTTGAACCATATTATATGTCATCTGAACCAGCTGGAGCCCTCCCCTCTTGCCATAATCGACCCCATATCTCTGAACCAAGCGCTCCAGATCCAACGCGGAAGTTACAAAGCAAGCAGATACATGAGTTAAAAATTCCATCGGGTAGAAGAGCGTCTCATATCGGTCTCTTTTCTGTACCAACACTCAGGACATATGAGGATATCTCCAACTTTGAACTTATTGGCAACAACCAGCAAAGTCTCACCCGAAACCTCCACATACTCTGCCTCCCTAGCCTTAACCTTCCAGACCTTCTGTAATGTAGATCGGTACTTGAGACAGCCATGGCAAAGCTCCCAGGCCCGGCTTCTGCGTCCCGATTTGTCGAGTGGTGCGAGACGTGTGAGGAATCTCAATCTACCATCGCTGCAGAGCGCGCAACAGGGTTGTTGGTATGACATTAGGGACCAAGATCTGATGCAAACTTGCAGGTCGATTTCCGTAGTCAATTGGAGAAAGCTTTGGCAAGTGAACGCGAGGCATACTTGGTCGTCCTTGTTGTCCAACGCGCTGTAGATCATGACCAGAAGCTCGGGGGGAAGAACGAAGATCTTTGCGGAGGTTACTGTTGTCTTTTGGAACTGATAGATGTGAGTTCGCTGAATCTTGGAGGACAGGAATTAGAATGCAAACTTACTGTGTTGGGGATGAAGAATCTCTTGCGTCTAGTGTAGCCTCTGCACAATGAGAAGCTGTAGTTGTAGTCCTTCATTATGATTGCTGATGAGCAGCCTGCCATTGTGATCGTTGATGGCGGCGGTTGATGTAAAGTTGGGAAGTGAAGGTTGGGATGAGGGGAAATATAGAATCGCGACCACGTCCTCGTCAAGTGGTGGGGCGTGCACACGTGGACGGGTTGTTTGTCGAAGCCAACTTGGAATGACTGGCACTCAGTAGGTAGCTATTTTACGCTAGTAGGTACTAGGATACACGGTGTCACGAACCCTCCACGACACCATCAAAGGAGCTCAAAGGATCTTGGGGAAGTCCATTGAGCACCATTCAAAGCATATTGATTTGATAGAGTAGTAACTCAGGTCTGTATTAGTCAAAGTCAACTGGTTTATATAAGAATAACATCTGTCAAATCATAACCACAAACATATCCAAGGCTCTCAAGGCTCAATAGCAAACAACTTGCTCTCACGTCGCAATATACCAGGTGACGTGCTACAGGCTAATCAATTTGGTACAATTCAAGAATACAGTAGTTGTGAGGAGGGTGGAAGATACAACCGATTCATTTTCAAACTGCATTAAATCGGTTCGCTTGGCTTTGGCAGTGTCACTCATCATTTGGGGGGTGCAGAAAACCAGAAGTTGAGCTCACAAGTTCCTGTTTTTCTAGTTCTAAATTTGCTTCATATGCTTCACATACTAAGCTTTATGAACTGGCGAGAACCAGGTTTCAGTTTCAGTTCTAAAATTTGTTGTGTGAATAAAATCACAGAGATGTTAATGAGATGGTTTAGCTCGCTTAATCGGTTACTTGGTGTAAACAAATGAAAAGGGGTCGGTTAGTCAAGCGAGGGCGGGGTAAATCAAACCGACCCCTTTTGCGACAGCCGACCGGGTCTGTGCATCAGGTTGCTGAACTCATCCACACCATGCCTTAAAGTGGACAAGATAAGTGGCAGACTTGGCTTACGTAGTCAACTAGAGTATTAGTAAATTATATGTTGGCTATTATAATAATTGTACATTTATTTTACTTAAAATACGTAAATTAATATTAATAATTAAAAATCTATCAACAAATACTCAAATAACGAGAAATCTAATACTTGTTTTCGGGAAAATATTATCTAGAAAAATTTAAGTAATCAAGAAAAGATATAGACGTATGTAGTCGACTAAGTATTAGTAAATTATATGTTGGCTATTATGATAATTGTGCATTTATTTTACCAAAGACTCAAAGTAATATTAACAATTGAAAATCTACTAACAGATACTTGAATAATGAGAGATCTAATACTTGTTTAGTGAAAAGATTATCTACAAAGATTTAAGTAATTAAGAAAAAATAAAATAGAAATAAAAGAATTAAAGGTTAAAAAGTTTATATAAGTTACTCTACTTGCTAAAAAAGACATTTTTCTTCTAAAGCTTTTGGTTACTGAAGAATATTTAACTAATTTAAAACTCTATTAACAAATACTCAAATAACAAGAAATCTAATGCTTATTTTAGGGAAAAGATTATCTAGAAAGATTTAACAATTACAAAAAGATATAGAAATAAAAGAATTGAAGGTTAAAAAGTTTATATAAGTCATTTACTCTACTTACTAGAAATGATCTTTTTCTTTTAAAGCTTTCGGCTACTTAAGAATATTTAAAATTTCAAAAAAAGAGTCTCCTCTGATGCTCTCTATTTTTATAAATAATTATATATTTATTTTACTTAAAATACTCAAAGTAATATTAATAATTAAAAATCTATTAATAAATGCTTAAATAATAATAAGTCTATGTTTTAGGGAAAATATTATCTAGAAACATTTAAGTAATTGAGAAAGGATATAGGAATAAACAAAATAATTGAAGGTTAGAAGTTTATATAAGTTACTCTACTTACTAGAAATGAACGTTTTCTTCTCAAGCTTTCGGTTACTTACGAACAGACCTGGGTGCCGATACGATATTTATCGTTTTACTGCGATATATATCGCGATATATCGTCGATATTTCTTAATCTGATACGATTATTATCGTGGAGAATATGACGATATCTACCTAGGTAAGTGCTACCGGAATTTTTACCTAAATTTGGTATATTTTGGGGTTATTTTGAGGGGTTTTCAGGTGGAATTTGCGTGATATTTACAGTAAAAACGTGATTATTAAAGCAATAAAATCAACAACAAAAGTCGTTCAATAAAGTGCAATTATAGACAAATCAATTAATTATATGCTAGCGCTGAACAATGTCTCCTCGTCATATTCCGCTATAATACCCTAGCTTCGCAAGCATAACACGTGACGTACGTTCTCACTACAAATAGAGCCTCTGTTCCGTGAAATTTGGTTTCCTGCCTCACTAAATACTCGTTCCGATAGAGGGCTAGTAGCTGGAATTGCAAGATAATCGAGCGCAATTTGAGTGATTATAGGGAAGTCGTACCGCTTTAACAGTAGAAAACTATTAAGTGGTGGCATTTTAGTTGAATTTACAAAGTTGGTAGTGATGGTAGTAGTAGTGGTGATTGTCGTAGTAGTCGTAATGGTCGTAGTAGTGGTAGTAGTGATGGTCGTAGTAGTGTTGTTAGTAGTGCTGTTAGTAGTGTTGTTAGTAGTGTTGGTAGTTTGATTGATTGATTGATTGTATTTTTACGCCGTGGGGGTCTGTACCTATCTGGGGGGTATAAGTACAGCCCAGACCTCCCGAGGGGTATAGGGGCGTGCTAAGCTAAGGACTTTTATATATATTCTACTTTTGTAAACCGCTAAAAACTCCCTCGAAAGGTGCTAGAAAAGACAGCCTTGAAAGCAGATCCGAGTCCCTAATCCCGCGGTGTTTCAGTGCTATATAAGCTATAGAAAGTATTTTAAGCGTAAGGCAATTACGTTAAGTGCCACGACAAACGTACGACCGAGAGCGTTAAAGTCTCTTAGCCGCTATTTTATATAAAGTACTCGGTAGCGTTACTAGTTAGTAGTAAGCTGATTTTATGTTGTGATGCCCTAAGTTAGGTATCCGGCCCTATAGTAGAAGAATCCTAGGGGACAAAAGGAAGTCCTTTAAAAGCCTCCTAGACAGACCCTAATAAGAGATTCCCGGATCTTACTCCTATCGAGGCGGTTGATGTCGAGTAGGGCAATATGTCACGAATCACGTATTCACGTGATACTTGTCATAATAAGAGGCGCAACCCTCGACAGACACATCTAGGTTTCTTATAGTAAAAAAGGGATCGCTTAGGGTAGTTAAGCGATCCAAGGATTTTCATTGGTTAGGAAATCACGTGACATAGATCATGAAGATCAGTAGGATTAGTAGCTGATCCAACTGATCTAACTGATCTAATGAGGACGAAGGTTCTATATAAGACTGGCACGTCTGCTATTAGATAGGAGCTTTGTGCTCAACTTAGTTATCAATCTTATTATATTTGTTTGACATCTTTGATACAAGTAACGAGTTCACTTCTAAGTGAACAACCCGATAGTCTTCTTCTTATCATAGCATACCAACCAGCGAACACCCAGCCAAGTTTAGTTAGCCAGTTTGAGTATTCGTTACACAATATGCCCTACTATCGTAAGTCTTAGCACACATAGAGGCGCAATTATCGAAATAGCCTTAAAACCCCGAAATAACCCTTTCGTAGCCACCCTACCCCCCTAATCTGCCCTATTTCCCTCTTCTGTCACCTACGTAACCACCTCCCTAACCGGTTGCGCCCTCCCTGCCCCTCTAGATACAGCTTCTACGCCGTTCCTCCCTGGCCAAGGGGTATATATAGTGTCGTAGGTGTATATAGGAGACCAGCTCGACAGGGAATAGGTAGGGAGATAAGGACGAGGACGAGTAGTCGAGGACTAAAATAGGAGTCGAAATAGGTAGGTAGTATCGTAGCCGCTACTAGAAGTCGGGAGTTGTTAGTTTCGATAAATAGAAAATCTGCCTATACAAGGGCAGGAGAGCTTATCGGCTCGCGATCGAGTTTTTAACTTAAACTTAGCTCTACAGACTTAATAGGGCTAGAGGTTCGTAGGATACACCGCGTACAGGTGTTGAGTCTTTGCATCCCGTAGTGCTGGTAGTCGAAGTTGAAAGAGCCTCATAAGATAAAGTAACATAATTAGTCTAGAGCCGAATTTATAATTTTTCTAGGTTACGTGTGATACTAACTGGTAATCTATCGTTAATCGCTAAGAATCTAATATATTATCGTTAAAATATTTCTGATACGATTATTCGTTGATCCCCCTATATAATATCGATAATATCGTGCCCAGGTCTTCTTAATAATATTTAACTAATCTATAACTAAAAAGAAAATGAGTTGTTATTTATAGCGCAGGTAGTACAGCACACCAAGTCTGCTATCAATCTTGTCTACCTATAGAGAGCATACTTCTTAGTTAATTTTCAAAACCCTGTATAGATTCTTTAGGGTCTAAGTAAGCTAACGTACTATCTTTATAATTGTTGGGATATATTCCATGGTGTTTACATTGTCACATGATACAAGCGTTGGTGTTTACATAGTCACATGATACAAGCGTTCGAGTACTTAAGTCCTCGAACGCTCCATCCTTAGCTAGCTCCTCAATCGATTATCATACTTTGCAATACGAGTATTTGGTTCACCCTCTTTTACACCAACACTGATCTACTCGAACGCTTATATCATGTGACTATGTAAACACCATGGAATATATCCCAACAATAATCTTACGTCGTAATATACCTTACCAGATAGAAAAGAGAGGGTATGCTGTTTGTTATCTAGTAAGCAATTAACAGCAGCTTCCCTCTTCAAATGTCTACATGCCCCATTGTGCCAGCGTATACGAGAAATACGCGTATTACTATACGGTATTAGAGAACTTTTTGATTGTTTGATTAATTTTGCTTATATATACGCAAAATCGGTTTGAGATTGTGTACGCGTGTAAAGATCTGCGTATATAGTACAAAATGAGGCTATTCCTCGCTACTTTAGACCCACTTTTTTGGGTCTCCTAGCAACCTTACAGGCACTACCACTCCCCCACTTTTACCCCCTATACCCCCTCTTGCGCTTTCTAGACGCTCTCTTCATCGCTGATACCCCTATTCGGTTATTAACTACAGCCTAACAATCACTTAAACTCACCTTTTCTCCTTCTTAGCCTCACACCCACTAAAAATGGATAAGGCACTCGATTCCATATTATCCCCAAGGATTCTATTAGTTTTCCTACTAAAAGTTGGTGTTTTTGTAGCTCTGGCCCCATAGCCGCTTCCTAGCCGCCCCCCTTTAATTGGTGAGCTGCTAAAATATCTAACCCTAGGCTCTCGGGGACTAAAAAGATGGCTCCACAGCCGCCATATACGCGCACAGTACTCGAGTAGAGTACCTGTTGGTACTAGACATTCCTTGACTTTATATCAAATTTCTCACCCCTTTAATGATATTTGTTTTAGGGAGCAGATTACAATGCGAGGGCTTAGACTAGTCTAGAAAATCAAAAACAAGCTAGTATTATAGATCCATTTGATTAAACTCGCTTAGATACGCTCGTAAGAACGCACGTCCAATACGTACGTATATTAGACGTCTAATACGCGTATTCCTCGTATATGATGGCACAATGGACCATATAAAGAAAATAAGGAAAGCTGAACTACTATACTATACTTCCCCAGTCTATCAACACATTTGCTTACTACAAGCTCCAGCTCATTTCAATATAACGATCTCAATCCTAAGATGAAGTGTTAACCAAAATTACATGTTTTTCAATTTTGGGGACTGTTATTGATTTCTCTTGGCATGGTGAGGTAGTGAATGACATTCATCACAACACTTCTCTACTACATTGATTCTCCATTGAATCATCTCATACCTCCTTAACAAGGAGACGCACGTGGGAACGCACGTGGGAACGCACATGGAGAACCACGTGGCAACTGGCAATATGCATGCACGCACAGACAGACATACATCTTTCCAGAGTATTTCTACAGTACATATACTTCCTTCCAATTTCTCACGATTCACTCCATCGTTCATCATCTCTACATTGTCTTTCATATCAAGCTCAAACCCAAATATCTCAGAGAATAGGACGGATGGACGTCTAAGGGAGTGAAGATTTATCCTACAATATTATATTTCATCTAAAATTCTATGATTTTTCAATTTTAGAACTTTTGGGGACTGTTATCAAATTTTTGAGCTGTGAGGTAGTGAATGTTATTCATTATAATACAATACTACAAAGATTCACCATTGAATCATCTAATACCTCCACGTGGTAATACGAAGACGACTCCAGACACACGTGGGGACGCACATGGAGACGCGCATGTGCACAGACAGGTAGCCACATTTATCCCTACAATACATGTACTCTCAATTTCACACGATTCACTTTATCGTCGTTCTTCCCTACACTCCTATACTCTCTTTCATATCAAGCTCAAACCAGAATATCTCTTCTTGGAGAACAGAAAAAAGACGTCTAGGGAAGTAAATTCATCTCACCACAATCAGTCTCAATCATTGACAATCAATCACAGTATCTTACAGGTATTTCCCATCATAACATTCTCTTTCTCTTTCTCTTTCTCTTTCTCTTCACCATAAAGCCAAGTCTGAAGATGTTCCATATTCCAAAATCCTAGAGGGGAGGGGAATCAAAGTATAAGTAAACAATAGCAAAATCTGTGGATAGCCATCCATACAATACTCAATAAAGTAAATACAAATAAAGCGTATAATATAGGTGAAGACTAAGAAGTACATATACAGTAGATGAATCTATATACTAGAACATCAAACAACAACACCTTCAAGATCTGATCTAGAACACTAAAGGTGAATATCATATATACATACATACATGCTCTAGATTTAGATTTCACTTTCACTTTTTAGGATGACTGACTGACTGACTGACTAGATCTCAAAGTTATACAATAGAGGTGAAGAGAAAGGAAAAGGAAAAGAGAAGTGAAGTGAGTAAGTTAAGGGGACCTAAGCAAGGAGAGAGGACATTGATTTTTTATATATACAATATAAGGTGAATGAATGAATAACATAAAATCTACTACAGGTTATGTGTATATAACATGATAAGATAAGATACAGCCAGCCAGCCACATTTACACAAACCAGTGCTTTTCTCTCAAGAACCAAGAATATATTCACCGATACCTTCTTATTAGCTACAGTACCACAGTATTCACTCAATGAGGTTTTCGACCAGACCGCCCAGCCCAGTTCACTGACAGGGTATGTATGTCAAGTTTAGAAATCTTAAAGTGGCATGCATACTGTACCTTCATCAACAAGAGGGAAAGCAAAAGAGCACTACCACAACCAAACAAAACAACACCCATATATCCCCTACACAATAGCACAAAAAGAAGTGTAATAATAATAAAACAGCTTAAACAAGTCAATTAAATGCTATCTCATGCATGTACCTTACTGTATCAACCACAAAAGTTCTCCCCCCCCATCTCAAAACACCAACATCTCCCATGCTTCTTCTCTATATATGCATCTTAATTCCATTGTCTCCCCCATGCCATTCTCTCTACCAATCGAATCATACCAATTCCGTATTTTAACAAAGACCATCGCAGCAGCGTGTACCCTCAAGAGACCAATCTCAATTCAGTGACCCGTTCCTAAGCCACTAAACAAGTGATATACAATCCACCATGGAACCCATCCCATCCTTACCGATTCTCAGCCTCCAAGGTAATGTGATCGACACAATGTAAAAGAATCCCTTTACGCAAAATAAGACTTCCACAAAACGCCCTCCAGATCCTCTAATTGTTCCGAAGTGAAATACTATTATTCTCAGTCAGCAAAAGTCACATTACACTGCACCTTGCACCATCATACAATCACACAAGGAATAGAGAGAGAGAGAACCATACCTTCTGATCCGTAACCCAAGTATCCTGCCTCGTCTTCTTAAAGTCCGCCAGGATAGTCTTAACCGTCTTCCCAATCGCCCCCGCATCATTCGCCGCCTTAGTCGCCAACATCGCCAAAATCTCCGGCATCCACTCCGGCGGCGGTGTCGCGTACGGGAAAGCATTAACCAGAGCTCCCAAACCCAGAACCGCCGCATGGCGACGGATCACCTGCTGGTTGCTGTTCACGGGTGTGCTAGTCCCAGGAGTCTTCTTCGGCATGGGGTTCTTTCGTAGAGCAGCCGTGAACTTGGTCTTTAGGGCCGAGAGGATGTTATTGCGGAGTGCGATAGGCGAGCATCGAATCATGCCTGCCAAGGTCGTCGAAGCTCCCATTCGTACTTCGTGCTGGGTGTCTTCAAGCATGTCTGCAACAGCAGCGAAGAGCGCTTGTTGTTGTTCCGGTCGGATCAAGAAGATACGGCGGAAGTAGATGACTTGCATGTTGATCAGTGTTCTCAAACGCTGATGCCAAGAGGTTGAAACCTTGCCGATGCGAATGAGAGCCGAGATGAACTCACCATCCTCGCCCGAACGGAAAGGAATATTGGGCAGGTGACGGTAAACTTGATATGCGAGTCGCTGAAGTTCAGGATCTTCCTTGACATCCATCATATGGAGAAGCTGCTCCATGAAAACATCAGGGAAGTAATCCAGAAGTTGAACGCATTCATAGGATTGTAGAGTTTCATCAAGCCACAACAGGACAGTCTTGCTCCCTGACGTATAAGAAGATGGAGTCTGTTGACCGGGTGTACGCTCGCCCCGCCAAACCTCGAGTCGCTGGAAGACATCCTTGAGGGTTGACTCAAAAGCCTGTGTAGGAGTGTATGGTTTGATACCTATTGATGATGATGCCTTGTTCGCCGCGAGTAATGTAGGAATGTCCTTGAAAGCCTCATAGTAACGCGTGCGATAAATCGAAGAAATAGTCCGACCAATGGCTTCTCTCACTGCCTTGTAGGGGTGGTCGATATGGGCAAGGAAGTCTTCCAAAATTGGCTTTTCATATCGGAAATGCCAACCAGCGTCATGGATAGCAAACCCAAGTAGCTGTATTTTGGAGCTTTCTTTGAAAGCCGCATTCGATGTCATGTCGAGTCGGAAAGAGACAAGCTTATCGAGGATCTCTCGTGATTGTCGAGGGTCTTTCCCACCAATAATCATGTGCAGACATGTCGCCCAGTAAGTGATATTTTCTGGTGTCAGGCCGTCGCTAAACACACCCAGTAGAATTGGTACACCATAAGCCCAAACCTCATCTCGGATATTTCGTGGACGTTCCATAACCGAGAGAAGAAGTGCAGCCAGTATTTCAGCGGTAGCACGATGTTGGTGCTTATCAGTTCCATCCCCAAACGTCGTCTTGATCAGGTCTTTGATATCCTCAAAAGTAGCAGCAGACAAACCCTTTAATGTAAGATCAAAGGTTTGAATGAGAAGTCCGGCATTGTGAACTCGGAATCGATCCGATGTTGAATCACGGGGTTCTTGCTTCATGTACCCAAAGAACTTGCTGTACCAGTCCCGCGTCAAGAGAGAGCCAATTTGCTTTCGCACCTTGGTTTCTAGCTCGTCATAATCCTCAAACTCAACTGGACTACCAGCTAACGCCTTGAATTTCTTACCCCATACAAGCCATCCAGGAAAGTCTCGGTCCACAAAGTACTCTGGCAACTCCGGGCTCTCGAATCCTGCCAGAAATGATTCTGTCCAGGAGGAATCTCCATTTTCTACTTCGACTTCGATTCTGTTGATTTGAGTTTCCTCTTCACGAATGAACTTCTCGGCACTATGGCCATACAGAGCACGACATTCAACGTGATGGATAATGCGCATAAATGCCTCTGAGTAGCTTATTCGGAGGCCTGGATGGTCATCAATAGTACCCTTGACCGCCAGTTCAATCAACTCAGGTTCCGCGAGCGTCTGGATTCGGAGACCACTGTTCAGAATGAAAATGGCGCATCTTCCTGCAATCTTCCAGTGCGAGTTCTTTGATAGCTCTATTAGTTTGCGTGACAATTCGGCCTTCTTTCCTTCCACTTTGTTTCTTCGTTCCTTGATGAAGCTATTTCTGGTACTAATTTGGACTTCACAATCCTCCTTGGGCACAATTGTCTCCACAAGGTCCTGGTTGATTACCATGTAGTATTCCAAAGATTTTCCAAATTCTGAAAGACCTCCGTATAAAGCCGACCCAGAAACCTTTTGTATCGATGGCTTATCAACAGAAGCTGATCTGATATACAGCTCAATCATGTCTGGGGCAAACCGCCAATCCCGTGAGATCGTTTTGGTGAGGCTTCCAAAAAGCAACGTATACAAGGAGCCCTTTATTCTGTCAAAATCGTTCGAGTCGAGAGCCTTACGGAACGTGCTCAGAAGTGGAGGAATAACAAGCGGTCGACCAGCCAAGAGGCTCTTCAGGGCAGCCTCCAGCACTGACTGGGCGTTGACTCTAACTTCCGCATAGAGGGAGACTGAGGAATCAGCCAACTCCAAAAGCAACTTTTTATCAAGATCTGACTTGTGTCTCGCTGAAGAGTTGTGCTTTACTCTTCGCAAATGATATATTCCTGCTCGTCTCACCAGAAGCGGCCTGGGGTAAGCTTTCCGTAGACCACTAATTTTGAATGCCCTAATATCACCTGAATAGAGTCTAGTAACACGTTCTAGCATATGGGCAGATCGCTCATTGCCGACATCAGTGATCCAAGTGCGATAGGCGGAGTATAAACTAGTGAAGCAAGAAACATCGTCTTCTTGCTCATTGACGAGAAAATTGTGTATCTTGGACAGGAGGTGGCCGATATTCTCTCGCAAGGCATGAAGGTGTTGGTAAGTTTCACTATTCTCATCGAGTAAGTAACCTGCACGATAATGAAATTGAGGTCTCGTTTCGGCGTCTTCAGCTGCCTCAGCAAGAGGGTTCTCGTCCTCGGAACCAGAGTCGGCGCCGTCCATGTTGCTGTCGCCATCTCGGTCCTTTCCAGTTTGACCTGAAGCTTTTTTGGGATCGAACAGAGTGGCAACGCCGGAAATGATCAGCCGAATCTGGGAAAGATTTCTTGAAACTTCGTCAGACCATTCCTTGTTCTTTCCTTTCCTGCTGATTTTCGGATTCTCGCTAATAAGGTCCGTCAAGCGTTCTACAGCGGTCACGACTTGAGACTCAAATAATTCCACTGCGAATTCGATTTCTTCTTTGGAAGGAAGATGCCAATTGATTGTAAGATCATTCGGGTCCAGGGCCCGGCCCCAGTCACTAACATCCAAGCCCTTCTCAATCACAGATGGCTCATACAGAGCACTATCCACAGGGTAGATGAGAGTAAGATTGAGGAGTAGGTGGTGGATGTAATTCGAAATGTGAATTGTTGGAAGGCCTCGGCACTTCTCTTGCATGTATAGCGCGATATCAAAAAGTTCTTTCTTGTAAGGCATGAGTCCATTGCCAACATGAACAATTATCATACTAAGCATGCTGATGTGCCACACCAGAGCACGATCTCGTGGCAGTACGTCGGTACCACTGCTTCTATCTGATGCAGCATCATTGTGATCAATCTCATTTCTGATCCCAACGACAAGCATGGGTACAAATATCTTAAGAGTCTTGGCTGGATTTGCCTTGCATAGAGCATTGCATATAAAGGCCATCGCATCTCGAGCTTGGTGGACCACATGTCCACCAACAAACGCTGCAACCTTTTCCAAAGCTTTGTCGAAGTTAACTGGCGAAAGGGCAGCAAACAGAGGGGTAAGAGCGGCAGGAAGTGCGTTGATAACAGCTTCTTCGGGAGATCCCGAGCGTACTCGAGCTGCCTCGGGAAGATTTTCCAACAGGGTGAAAACCTTCCCAAGTAAAGACATGACAAACTCACCAATTCCGGCCGTGGAGGACCGAAGGATGTTTGCCTCGTCCTCATCGCTCAACTCAGTCCGATAGTCGATTTGAACATTTGGACCTTCTCTCTCCATGCGCTCCATCTCACCTTGCACCCACTGGATGGCAAGCGTAGTATCATGGATTTCATCATGTTCTTTCGTCAAATCGGCAAATGGTATGCTGTATGCCACAGACTGAATGAAATTGAGAGTGTGGTTCGTTTTGGACAAATCATTTGCATCAATACCTGGTAAGGCTAAAGCCAAGAGAGCAGTGACATGACACCGCAGCCCCTTGTGTTTGGTCATTATATTTGCAGTCATTTGTAATCCACAAAGAGACGATTGTGTGCGATGTACCTCGACCAACCCCTGCAAGGAGGGATAAAACCGTTGCAGAGCTCCAGGTAAAATCAAATGAGGTTCAAGATAGGAGAGGCCTTGAATGGAAGCAAAAAAGTAGTTCAAAGGCTTAGCTTTCTTGGAAAAGAGACCCATGAACATAACTTCTTTCAAACTTAAAACAAATCGTCTCTTTAATTCGTCATTGATTCGGCGCTCTGGCGGAGTGTCTAATTCTCCATTCTGCTCTCGATTCCAACGCATGACGAAAAAGTCCACTAGGTGGAACACTATCTGCGCGAGCATATCGGTCCAACCACCCTGGTTTGAAGGGTGGAAGAAGGTGTCGATGGACTCCATCATACCTTCTAGATTTGAAAGTATTGATCCCGGCTTGTCAATACAAGAGGGTGATAATGACATAACTATCCATCGAGCAATCGAGTAACCCAGCGGGTTCTTCTTTTTGTCCTTCTCCAGGTACACACCAAGACCAGATCCATGATCAATCATTGAGACATAAGGGGAAGTTGCTTGGCCAACAGGAATCTCGGTAAGTCTGAGTAATGCTGTGAAGATAAGATCAGATTGGTCCTTAGTGAAGATACCATACTCGGAGAATTGGACATGTTCGCAAGTCAACGAGTCCCGGGCCAACCGCGAGAAGATATCGAAAAACATGACATCAAATGCCTTCGATCTGTTTACCAACGACCATAGATGAAAGAAGGTGGGGAGATAATCTTGTGGCTGCAACTGGCCTGGTTCGTCGGGCGCTGGGTGCGTAGGCATCAGCATGTTAAGTGCTCCCATCACAATAAAAGCACCCGCGATGTCGGAAGTACTGAAGTAAGGTAGAATCTCGTCCAACATAGCCTGTCTTTCACGGGGATCAAAGTACTGGTATGCAAAAGTACACAGACTGGCAATTGCTTTGTAAGACCTTTTTCGACCTGCTTGTTGTGATGGTATTTCATAAGGTAATACTAATGACTTGATTTGCTTCCATAGTGGTCGCCAATCCAGAATAAGATCATCTCCGGGCTTCAGGTAATGTTTCCTCCTGTTCCTGGTTAGTCTGGTTCGAAATAGCACCGGCGGGGAGCTTAAGCTTACTTTGTAAGTGTGCGGAACATGCTCTCAAATCTTTCTGCAGCCGCTTCTTCCACCCCAGGAGCTAGCGCAAGCATATAATACAGCTTGACGAGCTTCACTCGAGTCGTTCGCGTGATCTCAAACTTGAGATTTAACCATCCCTTGAGCTCCCTCGTCCAGTGTATCGCTCCCGGCGAAATATCCTCGGCCTTGATCGCAATATAAAGCTGCTTCAATATCTCTTCCAGAGCTTCGTTTCTCTCGCCTTCCTCTTCGACATTGTACGGCAGGAGCTTGAAGTATGGATAGGTCCGTGGACGATAGGGCTTCTCCTTCTCCGGGTCAACTCCATTGACGCTGTAACTCAGCCCGGGGGACGTCGCCCGCGATAGCGCATCATTTACGCCTCCATTCTGCATCATGGCCGGGATGATTTGTGGATGTGTACGACCATTCGTTATCCCTCCTGCCATGTTGGTTTGCGCGCCGGGTTTGCTTCTCGACTCAACCGACCGCTTGAACCTCTTTCGAGGATGTTCTGAGTCTGCCATCTTGTCAGTACCATATTGGGATGTTTTTATGGATTGCGGGGGAGGAGGAGGGAATGTTTCATACGACGGGCGGAACTGAGTTGGAATGTTCAAGAGGCGATGGTTGCTGGATGTTGCGAATCAGCGGGCGGAACAACAATAACTTTCTACAGAATGTCAGGTGTCTTTGTGATTGCAAATCGGGTCCCTTGTCTGCATTGATGATGAGGGAATGGCAAGTTGCAGTGTTGTTGATTGGGGCAATTACCTACAGTAGGTCGCACGAGGTTGACAGCCTTGCCTTACGGATTCCTCGATGCCGTCCCTGTACTTGAGTACCACTGGTGACCGGACAGGATGGATGCAACCCGAAGGTGAAGATCAATTAGTGTTCATGCACTACGAGACACGCTGAAGTTATGCAACGGGAATATTTGGTAGGAATGATCAGAGAGTAATCCAGAGGAGATGAAGTTGCAATTTGAAATGCAGGAACTGTGGATGATAATCTGTTCTTTGGTGCTGGCTGCTGGCTGCCTTTCATTACTCGTACTTGTTGGGTGCAGTGCAGTGGGCGAGGTTTGAATAGGCATTGGCGAATACGCAATAGGGTACGTAGGGAGATCTGCCTACCCTACCACCCGAGTACGACTTATTATTCACGGCCACCACCTCTCACCGCATCAGCTGGAGAAAAGCCATTCAATCTAGATTCCTCTCTCTGGAGGACGAATTTCATTCATGCCTAAAGTGGCGATTGGTCATTCCACATTGGGGGAGCCGTGCGATGCGAGCATATTTACAGGAGAACGGAGAATCAAACTCCATTGTTTCCGGGAGGCAAAGCCGCCGCCTCTGCCAATGTTCTCTATAATACAAGCATCACAAACCGAGAACTCCTTCCTTGTATATCCAATGCTCCCACAACTAACTCCCTTACAACCCGTGGTATCCTAGTGCTGCGTATAATAACTGAAAAAACGAAAATAATAGTAGAGACGCCCCCCCCCATGGCAAATTGGCAATAGAGCCAAAATTAAATATGTTAGTACAATGTCCAACCAAACAGCCCCAAAATCTCAAGCAGCACGGTTATGACCACGTCTAAAGAGATTGGTGAAAGCCTTCCATTTACCTACTTTAGGCTTTGATATGTTATATAGCGCTTTTTTGTCATGCATCACGTCAAGGCTATGATGTCCTTTGTGCCCATTCGCGTTTCCATTTATGGAGCTGTGCTGAAGGGCACTTGCGGGCATATATGCAGACTGAACTCGCTGCGGCTTTGTCGTTGTCGAATCTGGGGTGCTGGTTATTGACCCAGGTAATGTGACAGGCCCAGAAAAATCTGTTATAAGTTCTTCAGTGGCCCTTCTCTTTGGTGCTTGAAACGAAGCCTCTCCTTCGCTATCACTTGCCCGGGTACTCAACCCGGTCCCCGTTGCTTTTCTGGCTGCTTCTCGCCTCATAAACGCCGATCCTGAAGATATGGCCCTCTTCGGTGTGGGTTTTGCCGTATTGTCTGCATCTGTTTGAAATGAAGAACAAATCGGGCTCCCTCTCACTACCGAGCGTCGAATTTTGTCTCCGAAAACACCCAAGCCCCCAGAATTCGATTCAGGTGTACTAGAGAAACTCATTGCTGAGCTATGACGAGGCGTACCAGGTGTTAGGGACGCCGATCTGACTCGGCCCATTGGAGCCGCACGCCCGTTGCTCGCTGTCGCGGCCATGGAGTCGCCATATTTAAAGTATGGCGACAGTCCTTGACGTAGAGCAACCCATATGCTTGTCACCTCTATGAGGATTTTCAAATTCTCGTCCACGGCAATGGCATTCCTTTCCAGTGGAACCTTTTGATCCGAGTTCAGGTTTGCAGTGTCGCTGGGATAGATATCGGTCAATGCAGTAGGAGGGTAGATAGCAGATGAGGAGGATACCGAGACATAGTGATCTGGGATGTCAAGCTTGCTTGGGGTGAGTGTTGCCATGATTGGATGTCTGCGAGTTGCAGGGTTGATAACACTGAAAGTAAATCTAAAGTCATTATTGATATTGGTGGTGCCTTCATAAAAGTCCACGCTCTTTCGCATCGTAGTCTTCTTTACCCATCGAGCAGTGGTTATGTTCCCATCGCTATCGGTTTTGACGAATTCATATAGATTGCTGTTCAGAGGGGTGGCTAACCAAACTGCGCCATCGTTCATTACGATCTCAGCTTTCCCAGACGCTCCCCCACAATCCTTTCTTAGAGGGCAGATGACCGCCATCAAATGTCGATTACCTAGGCTTTCATCATCCGAATCCGTTTCTTCAAAATATTGTCCTTCTTCTGTGTCATAATCTTCACTTTTCAATACCATCACATCGTTCGCGCCCAATTCGCCTTTACCCCGGAACATGCGGGGAAATTTCTTTATCAGTCGAGGGACTACCAATGTCGAGGGGACCACATCAATAGCAGGTTTAGGTCTTGCAGCTGCTGAGAGTAGTTGTAATTGAAGCAATAATCGTGGTCGGATCTGTAATAATCGTTGTTTTTGGGTCAACGTCGGCGCTGGATGTGCTATCGAAAAGGCAGTACTCGTTCGCATCGAACGTCTCCGGCGTTTTCGGATGTCACCCGTGGATGTAGTTCCCTCGGAGTTGGCAACAGATCTGCCATCTTCGCTCATTGCCTCCAACTCTGGCTCCTCGAAGTGAACCACAGGTTCACTGACTTTGGGGTAATTCTCGGATAGTGGTCTTGCAAGAACAGGACGAATTCTGGGAGTGGTGGACTCGTAAGTGGTATTTCTTCGTGGTATAGTAGGTTTGGAAAATGCTGCGCGTGCCAATGTATTTCTTCTTGGAGTTGGATTATGTTCGACTGGAGGACTAAACTCATGCCCATGAAGGGACGCGGCGGAAGATAGCAAGAACATCCTGGGAAATATTCAATCAATATGGAAAGGGCGCCCCAAGAGCTTCAGGGCGCCTTCCGTTAGGAATAGGGCGAGCCAATAGCCGTCAGCAGTGAGCGGATTTTGATCGTAAACAGAATGTATGATCCACGGGTGTCGAAGTCATTTGGACAAGCTGCGGGGACCCACGATAAAACGCAGTCTGTCCATACAAGGTGAGAGTTCTAGGGCCCAGGAGGGTTCGGAAAGTACGGGTTAGCGATTTGTATGGAGGTAAGACAGCTCTGGGAGAGGAGACTCGGATGCGCGGGTGAGGTTGGGTACAAGATGGGAATCGGTAAGATGAACGGAGTCCGAAGTTGTAGGCTGAAAAGGTTCGAAAGGAGCGATGGAAGGCAAAAGGAGGTGTAGTTGGTAAGATTAATGAGCGTCGTACAGATGATATTCAATGACTGTCATGGGGGATTCCTGGTCCGGTATTGGAGCCGGCAGAAACAGACCAACTAGAGGCCCAACCCAATTAATCGGGAAAAGGCAAATATCGACAATCAAGCACTGCAGAGGGGTTGAAGGTTTTCGAAAATGGCTGTACCGGTACCGTGGGTGTCCTCGGCCAACACGACAGCTATCGTCAACCTACCAATTTGGTAGATATGGATACTGATGGTGGTGGTTGTGACAGTGGGTTGTGACTAGGACAGTGAGCAGTGAAGGATCGTGGGCATATCCGTGAGGTCGAGAGAATCCTGGAAACTTTCAAAGACCGGAAGGCCGGCTTTTTCAAGGCTGGCCTTGAAACCTAACCTAACAGATCACCTCTCTGAGGACCCCGCGCTAGAAGCACACGTGTAGGTTTGCTGATAAGCTTAGTCGGTGAGAGTGGTGAGATGATGGTGGTGATTCTTTGTACGCAGATAGGTAGACACACTAGGGTGGTCAAGGGAGAGGAATCTGTATGGTGGAGAGGCTGAAAGAGCAACTCTAGTACCGTGATGAATAATCGCCCATTCCAGCCCAATGTGAACACAGTGAGATTCTTATACTAGTGAAGTGGGGGAGTAGAAGCTTCATTCAACTACAGACTACAGTACCAAGTAGGGACCAAGTAGGGACCAAGTATGTTGTACAGCGAGAGCGAGTAGTGATGGCGTAGCGAGGGCGTAGCGAGGACGTAGCGAGGAGCTTTGAGTTTCAATGTCCAGGATGGGCCGTTGAGAGCAGTCACACTAAAAGACTCTCGGCCCAGGAATTTGGGACGCTCCCGTACGGGGATGACGATCAGCCCTCTTCCTATTTGCTGTTCGCAATTACTGTACCACAATTGCTGTCTAGGTACTCCCTAGGTACTCCCATGGGGAAATGTTTACGCAATAGTGTCTCTCTGTTTTCGGCGTGTGTCGGCGTGCTGGGTGCTGGGTGCTGGTACTCGAGTACCAGTATCGTGGGAGTTGTATCTAATATCTACCCCTCATGCCTAATGCCCCTCTCTGTACTCGGTAGGGTCTCTGTACTCGGTAGGGTTGAATACTGCAACCTCCCGATCGGATGCTGGTAGGATGCACGACACGACAAGCAAACTCCATTTTAAGCCTTCACCCGGTTGGTGAGATGCTAATGCATGCGCTAGGATCATTTACCAAACCAGGAAACTCTGAACTCTCCACTACAGTAAACGTAAACGGTAATGTGGGGGAAGGGAGATTGTCGGATTTTCCATGCTGCCACCAGCTGCTGGCCTGCGAGACTGCATACCATGTCCAGATCACTCACCGCCTTCCCTTTTCGCCTTACGAGGGCGAGGCAACGAGGCAGCGAGGCACTGAGTTTTTGCCTTGCGAGCACTGTCCGTGGGCCGTGAGCCGTGAGCCCTGAGCCCTGAGCCGCTGGTGCATCTCCAGCTCTCACTACCTAGCTACTCTCGCTACCCTCGCTACCCTACCTACACTGGCCCTACAGTAGGTACCCAGGTACGAATACGAATACTCCCCCCCTACTGTACTGTACCTACTACTGTACCTACTACTGTACCTACTACTGTACCTACTACTGTACCTACTACTGTCCTACTACTGTCCCTACTGTACTGAGTACCGGTATTCCATGCGAGCGCACTACCTACCTACGGTTAGCTACTCGAGTACACCTGCAGAGCACGAGTACTCGTACTAGCCTCCAGGACCGACCACAGAGCAACCTGTGTTCTTTTCTTGCCTTTTCCGGTCATGTCTGAACCTCTCTCTGCCACTCGCATTCTCTGCCAACCGCTTCGGAACTTGGTCGTGCTGTTCGTGGTGTGGAAAGCTTTTTTACTCCTTATTGCTTGTTGTAGTCCAGGCGAAGGCTATGACACTTCCACCAGCTTGATTCTGTCGCCGGGGGGCTCCAATAGAGGGGTCGCCCTTCCTACCGCCCTCCAATACCTAGCCAATAAACTCACCAGGTGGGATGCCATCTACTTCGTACAGACATCCAATCGCGGATACCTTTTCGAGCAAGAATGGGCATTTGGATGGGGGTTTACCCGACTCATCCATGTATTTGCTGCGAGTGAGTCCTAGTCAACATCCTTAATTGAGAGCTTTACCTTTACTGACGAGACTACTTTCTTAAGCTCTTCAAAAATTGGGAGTCCCCAGATACAATGGCTTGGAGGGCTTCTTAGCTGTGCTTATTGCCCATTCATCGCACTTGTTTTCCGTGCTCGTTCTATTTAAGCTTACTTCTGCTGTCTTCCCAGCTTGTACTACCAAGTTTGCCTTTACTTCCGCAGCATTGCACATCATTTCGCCGGCAGGCCTGTTCCTTTCTGCTCCATATGCCGAGAGCTCATGCGCCTTCTTGAGCTTCGCTGGAAGCTTAGTGTTCGTTGGCAGCTTAGCAGATGACGGTCATGAATCATTAGGTCATGACCTTTTGGTAGTTGTCTCTGGTGTATTGTTTGGTATTGCAACCACCTTCCGAAGCAATGGAATTCTCAATGGTTTGCTACTTCTTCAAGAAGCTGTTCGGACCCTTTTGAAGCTCAAAAATGGTCTTCGAGTCGCTACTGTAAGGCGGCTTCTTTTCACTGGCCTTGGAGGGCTTGTTGTTGGAGGCGGTCTCCTTCTTCCGCAGTATATCGCATGGAGCGAATACTGCACGGAATTGGAAGTTGAAGTACTGAGGCCTTGGTGCGGCAAGACTGTTCCAAGCATTTATGCTTTTGTTCAAGATCATTACTGGTATATTGTCTATTTTATATGTCACAATTGAGGCGTAGTTCGCTAATGCAATTAGGAATGTTGGCTTGTTTCGATATTGGACCGTCTCTAATATTCCTCTCTTCCTTCTCGCTACCCCAATGTCAATCCTGACTGTTATGTCTGGCATATGGGCGTCAAAATATGCCCACGAACCCAAATCAAGGGGCGGCAAAAACGACGGCTGGGTTATCCAGAACATGGCCATCTCCCAGCTATTGTTGACGTTAATCACTTGGACCAGTGCCCATGTACAAATCATCACGAGGATATCCTCTTCGTTTCCTGTGTGGGTGTGGTACATAGCATCGTTGGTGCAAAAGGACGATGATTTCTGGGGTGAGAATAGTGTGAGATATATGGTCATGTATGCTGTGGTACAAGGAGGGTTATTCGCTTCCTTCCTTCCTCCAGCATAAGAAGATGTGATTTGTGAAGGCATTTAGATATCTGTCGGATATTTGGGCTTTAGTCTGCGTATATACCCTTCTGTTACTTTTATAAGTCTACCGTAGGACAGTTCGGAGTGCTATACAACTAGATGGATTGCTTGTTCCATCTTTGGGAGCAGAAAGATTTCATAGAGAAAGTCTTGTTTTCAATGTCACTAAAGAAAAAGGGGGGTTAGTGAAAAAAGGGTGGGGGGTGCCTAAGATGTTGTCCTGGTTCTATGAGGATTGTGCCAGTTGTCCAGAGATATCTAGCGCCAGCTAGCTTGAAACTTGGATTAACCTAGAACCATTCAAGGATACCTAGAACAACAACATGATTGCTCGCTGTCAATTCTGATATATTTGGAGAGTGAGTATAAAGTACACTTCAATCTCTTGGGTAATACAAATTCTCGTAACAAGGGTGTCGTTTGTCTGAATACCAATACTTTCCTATGGCACGCTCAACGCGCCTACGATAACAGATCATGGTCTAAAAAAGCGCTTGGGGACTGAGAAGTATGGTACCCCTCAAAGCTGTTGACCTGTCGGAATTTAAATTAAGCTAAATTAGCCTCCAACTAGGCGACGTGCATCGTAACGCACGGGCCATCGCTCTGCGGCGATCAACACGATCAATTTGTCCAGGGAAAAAAGCCTCTTTCTCTACAACACAACACCAACATCTGACAGTACCTGGTGTCTTCCTACACAGGACTGGAACAAGATTCAATCGCACTGCACTGCAGGCATTTGCAGACATTTGATCATTTGATCTGACGTTGCTGAATAGAGCAAGATCCACAAGCAACAGCAGAAGAGCACCTTATCAGTCCAATAATTTGGTTCGCAGCCTATGACGAAGCTGGAACAGCGAAACAAATTTGTACCATCAGCTGAAGCATCGCTGGTCAACACAAACTAAGAACAGAACAGAGAACTACCAGACAGATACAAGCAAATGCGCATTCATAATGTGGCCTAACAATGGCTTTGGAAATAATATGCCATTTACGAACAACTTCAATCAAGAAGACTTTACGCCGCCATCGCCCTTTGGAAATGGCCCAGGCACCCCTCTTCAAGGACAAAATATGTTCCCCCTCCCAAATATGAATCCATTTGAGGATCCCAACGGCGAAGGATTCATGACAGACTTCCGTCCTGAGGTGGGTCTCTTCAATGAAGGCACATACATTCAGAACCAGGGGCAATTCATGAGTCCACAAGTATGTCCTGTACTACTCGCCATCAACCCATCAACCGACTTCTCCAGCTTTGACTGGCCGGGCCATCTCAGTCATTTTGCTAACTTCTCCTGGCCTCCAGTTTCCAATCCCTCAATTTCATCTCCATCAAACCCCTACAAATACGAATGGCGGACGACCTGCTACACAAATCAATGCAAGAGCTGCTGAATTAAAAGCACAGCTGCTAAAAGGCAGAGAGGCTCGATCTGGTTCATTTACTCCGCCTGTACCTGCAGGACTTGCATCAAAATCTGGCAACTCGAAGCCAATGAAAGAAGCCACCAGCTCAGGATCTCTAAAAACCTCCATAACCGCTGCTGAAAATCGTGAGCAGGACCTCAATGCGCTCATTTCGGAATTCTCTGTACCAAGACCAGTCTTAGACTCCGCTTCAAAGCCCCAAGTGCATTCTGATACTAAACAAATTGTTTCTAGTCCCGAGCCAATTTCTGTCGCCTCCATCGTCAAGCCATCGCAAACATCCTTACTAGACAGCTCTGCAAAGGTTATCAAACCAGTCAGTGTTGACACAAAAATGGGAGAAGATTCTACAATAAAGCCAAATGGCAATGATAATGTCGCAATTGGATCTGCATCTGATATGTCAGAAGGTGAAATATTAGATGAGCCTACACCTCCAACATCGCAACCAGTTCCAGAGGCAAAGAAGAGTCATCTGAGATCAAGCCCATCAAATCATGATCATCAAACAGCGCGAGTATCTAAAGTTACACCTTCCAAGCAACCCCTAAGACGTGACTCACGAGATGAATCACCACGTCGCGAACCTCCTTCCCAACCGAGATCCCAGTCCTATCGAAGCTATGATGAACGCCGGGATTCTCTTCGCCAAGATAGAAGACAGCATGAATCAGACTACAAGGCAGATAGAAAGTCGCTTGATGAGTACAAGCATGACGCGCTCCGTCGTAGGCCATCTCGGGATGGGTATCGAAAGCACGAGATGGAGAAGGAGGTCTCCCGACGTTCGTCTCGTGATGAAGAACATCGACAATATGAAGGGGAGAGGGGTCGACGGTCTTCTCGTGACGTAGAATCTTCTCGCAGGGAAGAATCAACCCATGCCGGAATAAAGGTGCAGGTACCAAAAACTTCAATTCGAGAAACCAATCCACCTACCCTGGCAGAACTTGTTCCCCATGATGCCGACCTGAGAGAGTGGCTGGAGATTACAGGCTACCACAACACAAGTTATCGCGACAAGATATTAGACAGACGTCGGAAGCTGGCTATCTTGGACGCTCAAAGAATTAAGCTTCTAGCTGAAATCGAGACTGACGAGAGAGCTGGTATTCCACCAACATCAAGCCACCAACCCCTTTCGTCTATGTTGCCACCGCCAGCTCCAAGCAAGACAGAAGAGAGCAAGACAGAAGAGAAACAAGATACTGAAATGATTTCACCCTCAACTTCTGACCCTCCAAGGAGCAGCCGAATGATTTCTAACAAGCGTTCTTACAGCGATTCCGAAGAAAGTTTTGAGCGTGGTGCTACGTCAAAGATAGCTCGCATTGACGACCGAATGCAACTAGTTAAGATCAAGGAAGAGGAAGAGGATATTGAGAATCGTCGACCTAGATCAAGTGGATTAGGATCATCTCGTCGGTCATCCGTTGAACATGGGCAAGACTCTTCAAGACTTCGCTATGATGATGATCGAAATACGAGTGGTAGAGGCAGTAGCCGTGAGCGCGAGTTTTCGCCAGGTCGCCGAGCTTATGAAGGTAGACCAGCTCGATCCCGACATTATGATTCCGACGAAAATGAAAAGGATGATAGAAGTGAGCGTTCATTCTCTGGTCGAGGTGGATACGGGTATCACGGGCCCCCTCAAAATTATGATCCGAATTATCGAGGTCGAGGACGTGGCCGTAGTCGAGGACGGGGGGGTGGCCGAGGTGCAGGTTTCGAAGAGGCCAAAAGTGAGCAGCCAGCACTTGGATCCAAGATTGCGACGAGCAAGCCCTTTCGTGATTCAAGAGGGTTTGACCGAGGTGGAAAAGCTGGTTCGTGAAATGCTTTTTTCATGGATGTCAAACCTTTCGTTGCTGTTGTATATTCAAAAGAGTTTCCAAGGCACACCTACCATTTTGTGGGGTTGTCGTTGAAATTTATAAGATTTGGGCCTCATCTGGATACCAAAAAGAGATAAAGAAAGAAAGTAGATGAAAGATATCCTGTATAATTGTTATGTTTAAAAAAATACCCTTTTTTTAATTACTTACCACGTCTTCTTTTGATGCTTACTGTGTTTCGTGATAAGTGTCTTTTGTCTCGTCCCCCTTTTCATGAAGCCTGATGTTGACTTGTAGACACAAGTTTCAATAGCCATTAAAATATTCTCCTCTCTAAACGACTTAACTTTAAAGTAAGTGTCTGTTTAAGGAAAGTCTCCGCTGAAATTGAGTAGACAGTCCGTTTGGACGACCTGTAAAAACTTCATCCTCCATCCCATCCCTTCCCTTTACGCCCTCCTCTTCCCACTCCCATCTCCATCCCATCCCTTCCAAGCTAAAACCCCCTCTCCAGGCACAGCACACATAAAATCCCTCCCCAGTCCCCCCTGGCAACGCGATAACGCTCCACTTCCACATCACTTCCACTGGACCACTGGACGATCTCGGGCGATCTTGGGGGTATTCAGGGTTAAGTGATTAAGTGGTTAAGTGGTTAGTCAGTCGTCTGCTGTCCAGTCTGAACAGTCTGAACAGTCTGAATAGATGGGGTTTTATCGTGTCACGTTTGGCGCGGTTTAGTCGTTTGGTGTATTTGGGGAATAAACTTCTTAGGAATGAGATGAATGAGGGACAGGGTGGCAGGCTGTGGGTATTGGAAGGGTTTATTGGGAGGGATTTATGGATTGAGAGGGGATTAGGGGGGAGGAGGAGGGGGGAATGTTGGTTATGATGCACTAGAGGTACCGGTATTCTTACTGCAATTAACTGGAATCACTTGAATCAGGCTTGGGGTATCGATATGATGGTAAGATTATATACTCTCTAAGGGGGAAGGAACGCTCATGTTGGTTTTTATGGAACACATTATGAATGGAGATTGAATATCAGAGTCGAATACATGGTAAATGGGGAATGGGATATGGGAATGGGAAATGGGAAATGGGAATGGGGAATGGAATATGGGATATGGGATATGGGATATGGGATATGGGATATGGGATATGGGATATGGGATATGGGATATGGGAATATGGGATATGGGATATGGGATATGGGATATGGGAATATGGGAATATGGGATATGGGATATGGGATATATTACGCTTGCGGATTTTCTTGCGAGCGAGGAAGCAGGAAGAGTAAGAGGAATGGGATGCTAAAAGGGCAGGAAGGGGTGGAGGGGGTTCAACAGCTTATTGGAGAGGAGAGAAGAGGAGAGCTTTTGGAGAGGGCTGATTACTTTTATGGTTAATTTTGATGGGATTTCATGTTGTATACTTATATTTGTATTTACAAACGTATACTACATTCACACCTATTGATTTTTGGGCCATAGTTGCTTTAACAGCAACGCCTCTAACCCACAGATAACCCCTTCTGTGTAACCCTCAACCACCTACACAGACTACGTTAGAGGCACTCGACTTTTCGGTAGTAATACAAGATTTACTTTCTTAGGTTTACATAGCACTATAACACCGCGGGTGTAAGGACCCGGGCCTGCTTTTAAAGTTATCTTTTTGCACTTTTCAAGGGAGTTTTTGGTTACTTTTTAAACCAGGACATGTATATAAATATCCTAATATTAGCATGCCCATATACCCCTCGGGGGGTTCAGAAATCCAGCTTGATCTGGTGTTTCGCCTACGGCGTTAAAAAATATTATCATCATCACTTCTTGATTTGTGAGGAACTTCTGTTGGGGATGAACTGAACCAAATTTCTTTGAAACAGGAGACAATACCCATTGCTTCAAGATGCCTTCTGAGTGGTCTTGACTCTGGCAATAGACACAGAAATGAGCGGTAAGCAAATTAAATTGTTCTACCCTTCTAGGTTACATAGTAATTGTCCTGATAGTTTTACGATATAGTTAAGGCCGTTATTTAAACAGTCCAACACAATTATCAACCCATTTTTCTTATCTACTTCATATTCTCTATTTCTTCAAAAGAAGATACGTGACTCGTGAGGTTGTTCACGCTGTACAGTTCGCGATGTGGGGAATCGGGTCAAGTTAAAGTAAACGCCTATTGGTCGGATTCGGTCTTCTCCCACTTATAGATTTGAGGCTTATCTTTGAGGATTTGGAACTTGACTAACACAAATCGTGACTACAACTCCACACCTATTATTTTCTTCTTCGCCTTATTTCCCTATTCTCTTTGTCCTCGTCCCTCTCCCTCCTTTGCATATACCCAATACTCCAATATGGGGTCTTCACTCCCTGTCTACGTGCTGGTTGCCACCACACTAATCGGCTTATTTTTACTAATACAAAGGGCTTTCTTCTCACCCCTAGCTAAAGTTCCTGGTCCGTGGTATACGCGATTCACCGCTTTACCGCTTATGTACTACGAATTTAGTGGGCAGAGGAGGACCTGGATTCATGCGTTGCATAAGAAGTATGGGGGGATTGTGAGGCTTGCACCTGGGGAGGTGGGGGTTCTTGGGGGTGAGGGGGGGAGAGGTTTGTTTATTTTTTTTTTGTTTTTGAAGAGGGGGATGTGATGTTTTGAGGAGGGAGGAAAGTGGGTGGGATTGGATGAGAGTGATGGCTGATGGGTTTCTAGCGATTTATGAGGAAGGTGGAAGTGGATACGAGAAAACGAGTTTTTATAGCTTGTTTATGCAGTTTGGTACTAGGTTCGTGCTATCTTGGTTTCTTTTGGGGGATTCTAGAGCTAAGTTTTGCGTGATAGAACTATGTTTTCGACGCTTGAGCGGGTTAATGTGAGTGAACTCGTTGTCTTTTTGAGTTGCTTGGGATATTCTGACATGGGATTTTGACTAATGGAACTCTCGAGTGCAGCATGCGAAAAAGAAGCGAAGCCTTGCTGCTCAGTATTCTAATACCAATGTTTTAAATGCGAATATTATTGATGGGATCAAATCAAGGAGTGAAGCATTTTTGAAGAAGTGTGTAGAGGTGAAGGGGAGTGTCGACGTTTATGTAGGAAATCCCAAATCTTAAGATGGAAATTGGATGGGGGGAATGATTTCTTGAGGATTAGTTTGCTGATAGATATATGATAGGTGTTACTACATTGTTATGCTCTAGATTGTGTAACACACTTCCTCTTTGGCGAGGAAGGAACGAAAAGTATCGAAGGTGGAGAAGACAGAGAGATGATGGAGGAACTAAGTTATCACGAAAGCTTGAAAGGTTCTCTCTACTTCATTTTCTCGGTAAATTTCGCAAATAGCTAACTCAGTCCTCAGAAAATCTCGCACAGTACTATTTTCCCGAGTACTCTTCACTTCTGAGTAAAATATTCATTGCCCGTCCCTCGCCAATAGCAAACAACTACGTCCTCAAGCACAGCAAAACAGTCCACCCAGAAGGAAACACACTCTTATACACCCTCAAAACTAGTAAACAGTCATGGACCGACATGGAAGTAGCAGCCGAATCCATGGATCACCTAGCAGCAGGAATAGACACCACAGGCGACGCCCTCACTTTCCTAATGTACCACATCTCTCATCCTTCCACCCTCACCATTCAAGAACGCCTCTATCACGAACTCCAAATCTCATCAGAAACTCAAGAATCTCCATATCTTGATGCAGTCATCAAAGAATCTCTGAGGATGTACCCGCCTATTCCTATGAGTATGCCGCGGTTTGTACCACCGGAAGGACGGGTTCTCGGCGGATATCAGGTTCCTGGTGGCACCATTGTTAGTTGTCAGGCTTGGAGTGCGCATCGATTGAATGAGGAGGTGTTTCCGGATGGAGAGGGGTTTGTGCCGGAGCGGTGGTTGGATGAGGAAAAGAAGGTGGAGATGGAGAGGTGTTTTTTGGCGTTTGGAAAGGGAGCTAGAGGGTGTACGGGACGACAGTAAGTCTGCTATTCCTTTGTACATTGGTCATTTTGAAGGATTGTGATGATTGTATTGTTTGCTAATATAGGGATAGTTTGGCGATGGCGGAAATGAAAATTCTGCTTAGAGATGTTTATTCGAGGTTCAAGACGACTATTTCTGAAGATATGAAGTCTAGTATGGAATTGGATGATCAGATTATTTCTAGTCGGCCGGTGGACCAGTGTTGTAAACTCGTTTTTGAAGAGAGATAGTTGGGGGATCTGAGTCTCGCTTAATTGAAAACCGTTTGGGGGCTGGGATGTGGACGGTTAAGAGAGAAATGGCAGTACGATACATATGAAAGCTTCCAAGTAGAGTAGAATGAATCCTCAAATACGTAAGTGCTATTTCTTTTGTGGTACAGTATCTCATACTGATTCCATGAAGCCTACGCTGAACTGTTATGTTCAAAACTTATAAAATAACTACTATTGGAAGTATGAATTTGGGTACGAACTTTCTATTCCATAGGTCAAAGGGCCAGTTATTTGCACTACTAATAAGCTAGTGTTTCTTTTACAACCTTGACGGGGAGGTAAAAAGTCCATAGTTCAACAACTACTAAGTGCTAACTTGCTCTTGATAAACTGAACTCCACTTCGTCACTTGAAGCATATGTTGTTGAAATATATGGTATGTGAGGAGTGGAAAAAAGTCCTTAATTATTATGAGGGAAATTTCTCTAGCTTATATGCATTTATCTAACAAAGAGAGCCGCTTTGGGTATAGATGATTATATGATTTCAACATATCTTGATGCACATTTTGACTCCAGCTTATTTGGGTGAATTCCAATTACCTTTATGACCAAGTAATGATTTGACCAGCATTTGGAATATCCAGAACGACGAATTAACTCGAAAGAGTTTGCTGATTAAAATTGAGTAGCATTGCTCGACCCCTATTCAAATCCTCAATTTCGACAGACTCATGGGGGGCACAGTCAGTATGCTTGAGTTTGTATTTTCGCTAAAAATTCCTAGTATCAGAGCCTTAATTCCGACGACGGATATTGTTGTCTTGCTAGCGCTTTTAGGTATGCCCGGACTATGTTCAATGCAATTATCTTTTTGTTGCACATCGCAGTATCTCGTTCTTCGCTCGCTCATCCAACATTGGGTGTATAGAAACCATTTAATGTCTTAGATGAGTGTTGCCTGACGAAACTCTCCCATCCGCTTCCGCTTCCGTCTTCTATTCTAGAACTTAATTTACCCAACTATAGCTCTGTAATACAATCATAGCTCTAGTCCTTCAATCAAGCTTTCATCAAATACCTTTACGAAATGCCTTGATGAATTGCCGATAAGAGAGACAGTCTATTTGCGGTTTGGACTCACTCACCCCTCTATCCATAACGGAGGTCCCTAAACACAGTGGTACGTAGATGTTTTACACTCCTTGCAGATGCTTTTTGTGAGGCAGAATAATTTCCGACAATCTGAAACATTTTTGACGGAGTATTTCTCCTTCCGCATCTCAAAATTAAGCTCTTTGGGGTAATTCTCCTTTGATCTTCTCCTGTTATTACTTCATCTGGAGGTGTATCCGTGATAGCCATTAAGCATAGTGTTAATGTCGCGGGCGTCAAAGAGTTGAGTTTGGATCAGGGCTTGGGCTGGGGTTAAGTGTCAGTGCAATACTGAGCACAGTCTCATCCTTCTAGAAGTAAATTTTGTTCTATTCAAGGGCTGGGTTCATCGGACATCGGTGGACTTCCAAGTTGGTCGAACAGCGAAAGTTTAATTCTTTTGTCTGCTTTGGATAAGTCCCGTGTCGGCCGGTACTCGAGTAATACAACATGGGTAATTAGGTTTCAAGCGAACCCCAACACGGCTCCATATTTCAAAGCCCGGCAAGTTGCCGTGAAAACGGATCTTTGCAGGGGCTCCTCATGGGATTGAACCACGGCCAAGGGGCCGACCGCTACAAAAATTGGCAAGACCACAGACACCAGGCAAAAGTCTATCGTAATGAGAACTGGTGTCACACAAGATGACTCGCGGTTAGCAAGGATCCCTTGTCCTTCGAGAAGTTTCTCGTTTTTGTTGAATCCATTCTCCATCTAAAGCCCGAACCGGGGTTTTGCTCTTGCAAAGGTAAAAAATAATGCTAGCTCGGGTAATTCCGTTAGAATTTACTAGGGGTTGTACCAGCTACCTGCTCTGCGTTAGCTCATAATAGCTTCGAAGTATAATTTATTTCTACCCGGTGTGTGTGTTGTTGCCCATGTTTTCTCCCTGCAAAACCTACGCCTCCTCAATTATTGTAGCAGCACTGTCTTTTGCCTCTACCCACGTGGCGGTTTTACTTACTTGTAGATGTAAAGGGGTTGGTTCAAGATACGGTCCGTATCCGTCCCACGCGGAATAAGCCCTTTTGCAGGGCATCAAATAACTCTTGTTTTGTGCGGGAGCCGCAGGTGTTGTTGGCTTTACCTAAGACTAAGGAACAAGCAGATACACATGGTATACATACGAATACGGTGGCTGATGTAAGCACTCCAGGCTGAAAACTACTTACGTATAGCCTCACTTTGGAAAGCTCTCGCAACATTGAAGGATCTCATTCCGCTGCTCAATGTTGATTACTCTCTTTTGACACTACTACGGAGTACTTGAGATTCTTTGTGAATATTTCCTGATTTGAATTGCTAGGCTATCCCTATATTCAAGCCAAGTTCAGCTTTCCTTTGCCTCTTTCCCCCAAGGCCTCAAACCCGTCTATTCTAGCCAAAAACAGAACTGCATTGCTTGTAATTACAATACAGCAATGAAGTCTAACAGTTACCAATTAGACTTATAGAAGTAGTTCTAGGCCTTGCCAAAAGCCTAAAAGCAATTATTCATGAGACTAAAGAGGAATCCCTTCTTTCCACATGGCTTCCTAGTGGTATGAGAGTTAGCTTTCTGCTCCCTTGTAGTTCTACCAGCATCGCGGAGATAAACGCTGACAGGTGCAGATGACCCTACTACGCCCCCTGGTATACAAGGTCATTTTCTGTATGTGCTGCCACCAGGGCAATAACCTTGTAAAGCAGGGGGAAATAGTACTATCATATTGTAAAATTACGAAGTCCTTCGTAAAAGCACTTCGCTCCGATGCCCTCGCTCATGACGGAATAACCCCTACGGGGCGACCCAAAGGAATTCCGATTTTACCGAAACCGCAAGTATTCGATTTATGGTTTGGTACGGGATGAACTCCTTTTGGTCCCGGGGGAATGAATGTTGGTTTCCAAGGGGTTTGCAATATGCAGGCTATGCAACCCCCCTGATGTTTCCCCTTACCAAAGTCAGAAAACCCATGAACTCTTCCATCGCGGAGTGGCCAACAAAGGCATCCTTGGCTCAACCATCTCTCCCCTGGTGTCCCTTTGAGATGAAAACCAAAACCCCGGTTCCGGATACGATACTATCGATCACTGATCAGGACCACGTTACAATTTACCACTGCAATGATCGCCGCAACCTAATCACCAAGACGAACAAGATTTGTGCTGCGGCGGAAACAGAAGATCGCCTCAAGCCTCCCCGCGATAGGTAGCGTGGGCGACATTCTCGCCTTGCGGCCTTCTAGCAACGTTGAAAAAACTCTTTACAAAGACAATCAAATTTAGTTAGAAACATAGTCCAATAACCAGTATAATGATTCTATTTAGTGCCGCTTTTACTATTCTTGATATGCTCTCATCCCCCCTTTATCTCGGCTCGCGACCTCGCTAGTCGGAGAATTTTAGCGAATGAAAAGCCTTTCGCAGTACAAGGAACTTCCTTGCGGCGACTCTCGCGAAACTTCGCCCTAAGGGAATAGTACATAAAAAGTACTTGGTAATCAGAAAATAAGAAGACAGAATCAGGTGCATAATGAATTTAATATTATCAGCAAAATTAAAAGAATTATGTATTGTATAGCTAAGGAGCCAAAGAAGCTAGCTCCAGGAAAAGGTAGAAATAAGCAACCACAAATGAACGATCGCCCATCGTAAGACTGGACAAAGAATTTGCCCAAACATTAAAGAACGCAGGATATCGAAGAAGTAGCCTCGTAAAGATATCCTGCATCAGAAAATGAATCCGAAAACCAAGAACATGTATCTTTCATCTCCCTTCGTCCGGCCCTCGGAAATATTCCCTTCATCCATCTTTGTCTTTTTCCAAAACATGACCCCAGTTGATCCGAATAACCCTTATCGAAGTCGACAAGTATAAACCTCCCCTGTTTGAAACAAATCAAAAACGTATATGGCTTGCTTGTGCTGTCCTCCCTCCAGCCACGGGTATTTTCCAAAATAAAGGAAACAAAATCGTAACATGTCCCACGGGTATATATAGCCCAAAAACCGTCCTTTGAATGAAATGTGAAGTTTTCTATGTGATGGTGATATAATGAAGATATCGAAAACAACAAAATTAGGATATAAGAATAAAAAAGAGGGGTAATAGTAAACGTGAAATGCCCCGAAACCAACCCAACGCCCCACGCTGTGTAGTGCAAGTGTGTGTTATGAGCACCAAACAACCCCAACACATGTGCCCAGCCACCATTTGGTATACAACGTCCTCGCCATGTGCTATGCTTCTGTCCAAAAAGTATCCCCCTTAGCGATAAAAATGCAAGGTATAAGATGTGCGTGTTCCATAACCTTTTCCATATTTCCTTTTTCAAGGAGTCCCAGAAACCCGCTGAAAATGACAAAAGTGCTTTCAAAGAGAGAAATCAAAACGCCACATTCCCTGGTCACACCTATATATAAAACCATCCAACAAATATATCCTATAGTTTACAAACCGACATGGCGCATGAGTGTCAAGGTTAGATTAATAATGGGGTGATTCCAGACCCCTGGTTGTTTGTATGTGCAGTTGCCCTTGTACAGGTGCACTTGTTGTAGCTATATGACTCGTGCTTGTCATTAGATTTGCATCGAGTGTCATCGAATTTGGATAGGACCCCGGGCCATAATCTCTTCTCCCAACCGAAGTCAATGGGGATATAGGACCGTATACTGTAGGGCTAGTATTCATCCTTGCATATGTTGGCGGCGCCATACTAATTGGTTGCAAACCGGCCGCTGCTTGAGCTCTCGGGCTAATTGCATACTGATCGAAAGAAGAGTTCTGGTTCCCTCTTTGGGTAGGCGATATTGATAGCACAGGCGGTTGTTGGTAGCGAATCCCTTGCGTTTGCTGTGGAGGGAAGTTTGCAGAGTTTGGCGATCGCTGACTACTCGTCTCGAAGGAGGGGGAGTTGCCTGCCTGAGTGTTGAGCCGCTGTGAGAAGTATAGATCACGAGAGGACATACTTGAAGATACTGGGGATTGAAATGTGTACGCATATCCGCCCACCTGTTGCTGTTGAGGGAAAGTGTTCCCGTAGTTCGGCTGGTCGTATATCCTCGATGGAGCGAACTGCTCCTGGGGACTGAATTGCTGGCTGTAATTGGAGCTGTGCTCTGAACCGGTCCGGGGGCGCTTGTTCGATCCTTCGTCGCTGTAAGAGCCCATAGATATCGAGGATGGCTGAGAGTGGTGAGCATATCCGCGGCCTATTGATGCACGATGCTGCTCATACGGATGCCCTTGCGTATGTATCGGAAGTTGCATCTGATCTGAATGTTCCGGTTGGGGTTGCCGTGCCGGATCCTGATTTTCTGAGCCTGGTCGCTCCATTGTATAAGTTGGTTGGCGACTTGTTTGCTGCGAGCCCCGATACCGTGATTCGTATTCATCAGAGCCTTGCCCTCGTTTCTTGACCAAAGTCCGCGGCTCTTTTCTTAGCCTCAGTCGAACCCCCTGGTCACTAAAAGATCGTGTGAGAAACGTGGATTCTGCCATTCCAGGGAAAGTCTTATGTGGATGAACAATGAAAGGCTCCGATTGAATCGACTGTATATGAAAGCATTCCCTGTCGCGCATTTCGTATAAATTGAATTGAAGCCGGAAAGTACCCTCGATCTTTATTGAAAGATCGCCAAAAACAAAAAATGCACCATCGTTGTTGCTTTGGTCTTTTAATCGGTGCAGTGAAGACACTAGAGTTCCTGCCAAGGCAGTTCCTAAGGGTCCGGATGGCAACCCCTTTTCCGGCGTGCCAACGAGACTACATGACATAAAAAAGTATGGACCTTTAAGTGAAGGTGGTCAGTAAAATTCTATTTTTTTGACCAAGCAATGGAGGGTTCGTACTTTGAAGGTAATTTTGAGCGGGATCCGATTGGGGGGTTATCTTCAGTTGTATAATTGGAGGAGGGTCGACAGGTTTGCGGTCTGTCACTTTCAAATCAGCGTGTTTTCTGAAGAGGAAAGAAAAAGCTTACCCTTTTCTTTGCCAACGGCAACCTTCGCCATTTCCGGCCTTTGCCTGATGACCAGCTGGCAATGTTCACTAATAAATATAGTCTTAGCAGAGTTAAAGAAAGAAAGTTTTGTATAGTTGAACGAACCTTTGCAGACCATGTATTCTAGCGGTGGCCGCACCCGCGAACTGGTGGGTGGATTGTACGGCGTTCATAGAGGTGGCAGTGGTCAACACTGGTCTTGCTGTTATAGATGGCGGAGTTGGAGATGGTGATGGAAGGGTTCCCTTGATATGTGTGTGTTGGATCCCGGCCGGATTATAAGATCGGTATGGGCTAGAGTAACCAGATAATGACCGGCCGAGGCGTGGATTAATGGTTTGCATGAGGTATGGAGTATGTATATCAGATGGTTTATTGATATTGCATGACAACCAAAAGAGTGTATCAGAAGAAGGACTTTGAAGGGGTCTTGGATCTCCCGTAAATCGTTTGGAGTTCGCAGACAAATCGGTTGGCTCTACGCTTTAATTGGAACGGCGATCAGATGGTGTGTACGGCGCCAGATAATTCAGCAGAAAGGAGGTGCCCAGAGGTTCCAAGTTTGAGAAGATGGTTGGAGAGAAGGGGTTGTTAGAGGCTCTTTTCGGAAAGCCCCGATGTAACTGCAGCAAGCCTTACTGATCAGAAGGAATGATTCGAACCAATGTAAAATCTGGACAAGGACTAGCAAGGTGATCAACAAGTTCGTAAGGCTGATGGCCGGGAGAATGCTTGAAGAGAAGATTCTCGGCTCTCAAAGCACTGGTTGTCGCGTTGGTGGCTGCGAATGCTTCTTGTGTACCCGTTCTCAATTAGGATGTGCAGCAGTGCTTGCTGACAGGGCAGGTCAGACAACGCGGGGAGAAAAGCTGGAGTTGACCTTGTGAGGGGGTGGTGTTCGCAAGAGTTGGAGAATGGGGGGGGCTGAAATATGCTGGAGTTGGCGAAGAAGAGTTGATTGGTGAGACGGCGAGATTTATTTGAGTGAGAGAGAGAACCAGTCAAGCAATGGCGCAAAAGAAGAACTAGTATCTAACAGGAGACTGGCTGTTTAAACCCGAGTCCAACCTTACCTCACACAGCGGGGCAGGGTGCATACACACAAAGCGTTCTATGTACAGCGTGTGCGAAGGAGCCGAATGCAAAAGCCGGCACTGAATCGAGCTGGATCTGCTGCAGAAGGTCGAAAGAGAAGAGCAAGAAACTGATTGGGAAAAGGCTACAGTTGTTGGGCCAGGATAAACGAGTGTGATGTAGTAGGCTAGTACTTGGTGATGATTGGCTTTCCCAGAACAGTGACGGGGAGGTGGGCGATCGATTGCTAGAATTTGGGAACTGTCGTTGTCGCAGAAAGAGAGAGCAAGTATATGTCGAGGACTGGAAAGGGTATGTATGTGGAAGGATCTTGGAAGGGCGGTTGCGGCTTTCGATGGATGGATGTCGGAGCAGGTAGCAAGCAGGTAACTGGGTAGAGTATGTACAGAGTATGTAATGTACTCGGGAGGGGGATTAAGTTTAAGCAGCTTCCTCAGGGTTCCAAGGATGCTGACTCTTCGAGACGATGGAAGAGGAGCTAGGTAGGGGAGGTGGAAAGGCAGGGCAGGGGAGCTAGTTCCAATGCTAGAACAGAAGGCTGAGGTGGTGAGGATAAGGGCAGGGTGAGGGTCAAGAGCCACTTGTAGAAGTATCAAGGCAAGGGTCTGTCTACTGTGGAATACCAAATATGGAAGGAATTTTGGACTAGCTACTACTTTTAGGTGGTGCTAGGAAGAATATGTGTGTGCTCAAACCTAGCTGTTATAGGATGGGGTCTATCTGGTGTGTGCTATATGCCAGCGTTTGCGGCAAACAGAAAGGAAATGAGGAGACGAGACTTGGGGACGTGCTGGCTGTGGATTCGGAGAAAAGACCTTGCCAATGTGATGATCTACGCAGGCTTGTGAAATCGAGGTAGGGGAAGCTGGCAAAAAGGGGCACTGGCTATGGGTACTCGAGTACAGGAAATGAAATGGCAGTACGAAATATGGAGTCCAGATCGGAGTGTCTTAACGTGTTGAGCAAGAAACGAAGAAGTGAAGATTAGGGATGGGGATGGCCTGTGGGACCACTTGAAAAACGTGCTGGATGGGTCTATAGGACCTATAGGTACGAAGTACTAGGTACAGCGTATAGAGGGGTACTCTATTACTGTGCCTACTGTACCTATCTGTGCAGCAGCCCAGACCAGGTAATATATACCCAATCTGATCACGCAGCCATCATGAAGGATGCTCTGCTCTCTGCATCCCGAACACGATTACCTCCTCCACGTCTTCCTTTTCCACCCGTCTTCCTTCTTCACGCGAACTCAGGAAGCTTTTCGAGCTCAAACATTGCTCACTGAGCGGCGTTGAGGCTCGGCGAGGCGAGAATTATTACGAACAGGAACTGTCAACCAACCGTAAAGGCCCCGATTGGGCATAGCCGAACCATGGAGAGTGGCATCCGCGCTCAACAGGGACCAGCCAAACGGCAGACAGTGCGAAAAGTGCCGACGAACGGGGGCGAGGCGAGGTCATCGCATCGTCCATTAAGCTCCGGGGGGCAATAGTAAGCCCAGGCGCCGTTGAACCAGGTGTCGTGTGGTGCAAACTCTGAAGCGACAGGGAGGGGAAAGTAAAAAATGGGCACCACGTCGGTGACGCTGCCGGAGAAGCGCCAGGATGAGGTTGTTGATCTTATATCACCGCTTCTATAGCTTTTCTATAGCTTCGGCTGGTGACGACGAACTGCCTTCCGTGCCCGCTCCCGCCCTGATATTGAGGCAACGCCTTTCGCCTAATTTGGACGTTTCGTGGAGGCCCAGACGGCGAATCCAGAAGTTCTCTCATGCTCTGCATCTGAGTACACGCGCATCACCACCACATTATCACACCGGACAGGCATCCAGCGAGGAGCTTACCTTGACCCGCCGCCCTGAACGGGTTAGGAGTAATATCAAGGACGCCTGAAGTTTGGTAAGGGCTGACAGCTGCCAGGGGAAGAACCGCTCCGGGGGGAAGAGAGGCCCTGGAGACTGGAGGGGGTCGAGGGGGTCAATAAGTTGATGGAGGGTCCTGAGTCTTGGTGGGCGAGGTACTTCAGCGGTGCGGTAACGGTGTGCTGCATCGTGGTGGAAGTCTGGAGACGAAGAGTTGGCATCCGGGTGAGGTTCCTTGTCGTCTCCCTGCTGCGCGCTGGGCTGGGGCTGGGCTGATGGGATGGGATGGATGGGCGATTGACTGGATAAATAGATGCGAGATGGGAGTGGGTGAAGAGGTACAGTAAGGGGCTGGTGGTCGCTGGGCTGGTTGGTGGTGGTGATAGTGATGGTGGTGGTGGTGGTGGTGGTGGTGGTGGTGGTGGTGGTAGCTCGGTAGGTAGGGGGTACTCGAGTATAGACGCGGGTGGTTGTAGTATTGGGTGTAGTGGATGATGTTGGACGAAGTCGTGACAGTGGCAGTGACCGTACAGTAGCGTACAGTAGAGCAGAGGCCTGTCTGCGGTAGTCTGGGGCATCAATCGAGATTGAGACGGAGAGAACCGCACCACGCACCACGACCTGACTAGGCCAGGGGTTCGAGGGGGAGAAGAAAATGCTTGGTGCCTCGGTACGGACGGCGTGCGCGGTGAGTGAGTGAGTGAGTAAACTACCTAGTAACTACCTATGGTAGTCGGCGCGCGAACAACACAACACCACGAATCTACATCACCACATTCTTCAAACCACCTCCTCCACCCATCTCCTCCACCACCTCATCCTCCCCTCATTGAGTCATTGTCCTCCTAGTCCTCCTCCTTCTCCTCCTCCTCCTCCACCGACCACGCGCCCTGTCTCCTTGGCCTGAGATCCGCGAAGCCTCTTCATCGGGCTCCCCCCCCTCCTCCTCCACATTGCCAGCTTCACACGTCTCTCTCTCACAGACCCTCGACCCCCCGAATCCCCGATGCATTTCGTCCCAACTGCCCGCCGTGCGCCCTCCCCGGTCGCCCATCAAGCCTTCCTCATCCAACACTACCCCTTCCAAGTTTCCAAGACTTCTCCCACTTCCATTGACCAGGCCAGGTATTGACACCCATGAACCCATGAACGCGCCAACCTCAATCTACTCCTTTCCCACCCTTTTCGGTGTGCCTGTCTGCACCTGCTATTAACCAGCATCTCAACGCGGACTGATGATGGAGCTTGGAAAATCCCCCGGCTTCTTTTGGCGCCTCAATTTCAATATCACAACCTGGGTCGCTTGTTCCACCAGATGGGACTCGCGAGAGATATCCGTTGAGCCTGTTTTTGCCGCGCTAGCCCGTCAAAACCTCCCGTCGAGCAAATGTGGTTGAGGTACAACATCAACTTTTGTGCCACCCAAATCTGGAAATGCCCTGCCTTACCATGCAGTCTACTACGCTCGCTGGTACCAACCGTGCGTATTCGACATGGTTCAGAAAATGAGAGCGAGAATGCCTCTAATCGAGTATTGTTGTTCGCAGCAAACAACAAATAGGCTTATTGATATCAATCCGTACTTGCTCTGCTTGAGAAAAAATTAATTACCTCCACGAACCCAAAAGAAAAACTCCAGGGACACACCCGCGGCGCTATTTCTGTCTGCTTCGCCCTCAACATCTTGGATTGTTTTGCTTGCGAGAGCTGATGTACTTTCTCAATGGACTCCGCATCATGAAAATTGCACACAAATCACCAAATCACTCTCAACAAACACCTTTACAACAACCCCAACATAACGCTGAAGTCCTTGAATTTCCGCGGGTTCTTGTCGGTTCATGGCACATGGTGGCCTTACTGCGAACACTGCTCTTGGTTTAATGCATCATCAATAGTCCAATTTTTCAGTGCGATATTCTCTAAAATTTCAATACTTCATTCTACCGGACCGGTTCCGGTACTGTATCCGGTTTCCATTTCCATGTTTCTTGAACCCAAAATTGTAATTGTCAGACAGCCGTGATTAGGGGAGCAGCAGTCTCTTAAACTCCGCAGTATTGCCGTCATGATCACCAATGGTTCCAAATCGTCGGAGAACTCATGCGAAGTTGTGCGGGCACGATCTTGCGAAGAAATGGCGCGAGGGCCAAGCTAGAGAGAACGCGTCGACAGTCACGCAACCGGGTGCTTGGATGATCCATTGCCATAATTTACAACATATGGTGATGATTCGCATGCAGTGAGAATGCCCTCCACACGAGTCTACTCGAGTATGGGAACAGGTCTTGATGTTATTGACAGCGGGATTCTTCTATTGCCAGGGATTTTTCCACATTACATGCAGTAACGGGCCCCATAATAATTTGAGAGTCAGCAATAATGAGGGGTGTCGGGGATATTCTACAAGCGAGCAATAAACCACGCAACCCAGCGATATCAGAAATAAATTCCCGAGTCAGCACCTTTCTTCATCGCGATCCGTAACATCCGACAATTTGCGACTAGACTTCAATCTACCATCAGGCCCAGGTATAGTTCTACAAATAAAGCCTTGCGCGGCACCCTTTTCTTTTGAGGGTACGCTGTCGCTGCGTCAATCAGCACTAGGTATCGTCGTTTTGAAGCAGATTCAAAGTCATCTCAACGCTCGGTCCACATGCTCGTGCACGATGTCATTTTGACCTTCTCGAAGGATCGCCGTTGACTCTCCCTGGAGCTTTCGAAATCTGGCTGTCAAATCGTCCGAGGACAATCGATCGCCTCTAGCCCTGGTTCAGTACTGTACAGCAAGCAGTCAGAGAGCCGGCAGGGGTCTCACGTCACGGAATGGGATGATTTCGAATGCGAGACATATACACATCTGCTCTAGGGAGGCATCTTTTTATAAACTGCTTTCCTCGAGCTTGTCAAACTCTGACAAGCTGCCACTAGAGATAACCTTTCCCCGTTGTTTCCAACAGCTCTACCTCCCATGTTCGCATGCTTGCTCGTGAGATCTATCCCGCACAAAGTCGGATTGGACGAGGAAGCACATGGCGGACACCAATCGGGTTTTACAGTAAGTACTTCGTAGGAGTAAAACATCGGGAGGTTTGATATCTAAACTCTGCCATAGATCCTCGTTGCATTGCACTTTTACCTGACGTCTGCAGGTACTACAGGCCCGTATCTCACTAAGCGCCGAGATTGTTCTAGCCTAAAGATTGACATTATAGGAATTGCTGTACCTGTGACATATGTCTTGTATGTCATACTACAGATCACCTAATATTCTATGTATCAATGCATGACGACGCCCATTGAATACGGAGCCATTCGGAGGCTTGCTATGTTACAGTCTCTACGTTCCTTTGCAAGTGATTGTCTTCTAACACTCTATTTTCGAAGTTCGCTTCCGGAATTATGCAAATTTCTCTTTCAGGTTATTCGTGGTATTTTGATATTGCAATTGCTCTCTAATCTGTATTTAGTTACCAGGAGTCCAGGACTAGTAATTAGCGCCTCCCGCAATGCTACACCAAAGATATCTTCGCAACCGAGACAGCCGAAACTTGCCTGGATCCCATGTCGGCCCTCGGGGATTGGATGGCGCCAGCATTGCGGAGAAAGGGCTTGTTACCAGGGGGGTGGCAGGCATGCCCAGCGGTGTAGTGCAGTGGAGTACGTAGGAGAGTGGAGTTGGCATTTGTGACGATACCCTCACGATTACAGTACAAGCCGCTGGATGTGGAGGGCGACTTTGTGCAACCGAGTGTGCAGAGAAGACCGTCACATCGTGGCTAAAGTAGTCAGCCCTCTAGGAAAGATGGGCGCCCATGTACTTGTATCTCAAGAAGAGCCGATGCAGCCCAAAAAAAACACCCCCAATATTTGCCTTCAAGGCTGGCACGTTTCGGCCATGCACCGTTTGTCCCACGGTTTTGACAACTAATAAATTATATCTCCGACTCGGTTTTCCAATAATTCCATTTTTTGTGTAGTCTGGCGAGGATGCCACGTTTACTAGCCTCGAATGCGCACTTATCATACTTGTACAATGACATACCGAAAGCAGGTACGTACAATTAGACACGTTTTACTTTCCGTATAGCCATTCAACTTCAGGATTGAAGATAGTGGCATCCACCTAATAATGATCATTTCCTAGAACCGTGTATTTTGTTTGGATCTTGAAGCGAGTTTACAGTATATCCATGTCACCTAAGAGCCTTATCCCTACCAATTTGACAAACTCCCCACCAGTCTGATTCGATTATTTCTATCAGATGAGATGCGGCCTTCACAGGGATCAAGCTTATGAACTTTCTCCAAGGCACGATAAGGCTGCACGCGCGTAGTGAGCATCGTTGGAGCCTTGCTCGCTTGTTGACACCAAACGGCTAGAATACGCCATAGAAGCTCAGATATTCTGAAAGTACGGAGTACATGCTTACTTGTACTTCTATTATATGAGGGAACCATGGATTCAGCCAACGATGGTAACGAGCCGAGCGAACCCTAAAATCGCCACCATCGTCTTGAACCGGTTCATCAAGATACAAGGGCCCTTGCCTTGAATGGGCCGGTAGCTTCTCTCGGTTCCGGATGGTTACAATCAATTCCTAAAGTAGCTGAGGAAGGCTTACCTCCGTCATCTGCTATAATACCCCCAGCAAATCCGAAGCTATCGTCCCTTCCAGAAATGTCACATGGTCTGGGAAGATCAACGATACCAGCACTTCGCTTTCTGAGCCGCCTCGTACCCGCATAACCGTTGACAGGTGCATTTTGATTAGCCAGATCCTCGGATAGCTCGCCTGGGGTATGTCTTTCACTTAATTTCCGATGTAGTGTTGCATAATAAAACCCCGCCAACAACACACCCTGTATATGTGGCCAACCTTCTTCGTCCCTCGGAGCCTTTCCTGGCGATCTTTTACCTCCGTTTTGGTGGTGCTGCATCAGATATAACGTATAAAGCACAATTTATGCATGCACTGTATAAGACAGTGAGTATATCGCCTTAGCACACAACTATTTTGATCCGTTTCTCCAGTATAGTTCGTCATTCTTAACGGAGAAGAATATCATACAAAGTTTGTATGAACAGGGTATCAGACCATTGAGATATTATTGCTACGCGCCATTATGATAGACATGTGTTTGTTAAAACCTGGAAGCTTTACGAGGAACCCTTCGCAAAACTGGCCGTCGCAAGGATTATACGGGAGTCGAACTGTTCGGCCGTGTTATGGAAGTTGGAGCGGCCTCTTTTCATTCAATATCCGGAGCGATGTAGGCTGGTCTGCTTTCTATGGGGTGACATTTCGATTACTCCCAACAAAGTAGCAACATGTGACGTCTCCTATTACCTTGATGCGTGCCGACCAATCTATTTCAAATCGGGATTGAAACTCTTTCTACCTGGTTCTTTGGCGAGCAGCGGCAGTCGTTGTGTGCAGACAGAGTCACCTGGAGCCCGGTGTTGGTGTTGGTGTTTTGTGTGAAGATCGAGATCTTCACTGGTGCGGTGCTTCCATGGTACCGTTCACAATGGCTCGCCAGAGTACCCACCATAAAGGGTACTATTTCGTAAGAATACTCCAGTCTATTCCACGGGACGAGTTCCAAGTGGTCTAAACTGTATATTTCACGATATTTTGAACATCCTCCCCCTCGATCTCGCTGCCTAGATCCTTTTGGTTTGGCTCGCAAGTCGGAAGCGAGGATGCTTGCGCAATGCAATCCTAGTACCTTGAGCATCTTATAAAGCAAGCTGGTCACTTATTTTCTCGTAAGTTTCCTAAGACGACTATCCGATATCAGTGAATTTTAAAAGGCCATTATTTATGGTGTATTAATGCAAAAGGAGTTCTGTTATCATTATCAAAGACCTGATATGGCTTTCTGTGTTGTCGGTGCATCAGTCAATTCTCCGAAGCTTAAAGCGTGTATGCACTTCAATCTACTTCGTGTAATAACCAGAAAAATGGGACTGGTTGTTGTCATAAGAAGATACCCTCGTGGATAGTATAGTTTCTCATGCCTCCTCTGGTAATTCATGCCGTATTCCGTCCCCTGAGAATCCCATAAGCGCGTGACCCGTCTTACCGAGATTCTACTATATTCCAACTGTATATTATCATTATTATGATAATTGAGAAGACCATATAGGGTATAATTGGGCGCGGGTACTTATCGATAGCTTTGTGTTGGGAAATAACCGGGTTGGGGAGTTGAGCGTACCATAGAATGACTCTCGCAAATCGTAGTAAGCTGGCTGTGCTGAAGATGAAATTCTGATGACTCCCAACTCAACTTTATGTGACATTGCAAGCGAATGTGTTATTATGATGTTGGTTGAACATGCTGATGTTGTTCTTTGGGCGAGTCTCTTGGTTTCAATGAATCAGCAGTCTGTTTTGTTGTTCTCAAAACATCCTGTCTGCCTAGATTCAACGAAATAATGAACCGAATTCGTCAATATGTCCTTATTGAGATAAACTATACATGCGTCCAATTCCAAGTGTTCTCCCCATTTCTCATGATGCAGAGAGGAGCTTCCTATGCCCCGTTGCCATGAACTGCTAATGCACTCGTTTCCCGCTAACTACAAACTCGCTGGAGCCTTGATTCATAATTGCCGCTTTCGGGAGCGACACAATACACTGTACCGGTCTCCAGGTCCTCACAAGAAGCGAGATTTTCTGTTGGCGGATTCGAAATACCCACCAGCCGGTCTTCTGGTTCTACGGCTTGAAGCAGAATTGGTACTGGGAACATCTGCGAACTCTCCCGCTCGGGATTTTTTGAGGCATCTCGGGGCCCTGGATCTCTCAACTCTGGATCTCTCAACTCTGGATCTCTCAACTCTGGAGACGAGGGTTGGACCTTGGATTTGGATACTTCGTCATTTCCTGGTGGCGAGTGGGTAAGATTTTCACCCACGTTCTTGCGATACTCGACACTTCAGGCTCTGGTTCCAAGGCATGGCTGTTCAACTCCCCCAGGAGGAATTCGCTTCGATCATTTCGCATTCCTAGGTCTCCGGAGAACAGGACGGGTTCCGGGGCAACATGGAGCACGAGAAAAGGACTTACACATGGGATCTTGCGACACTTGTTACGCGCTGGGGTGGCATACCTGCAAAACTCCCGGAGTCATCGGCTTCCAGACTGAAAAGCTCTCACTTTTCAAACTGAGGGAAACGCCCTCCTGAGCTTAAGCACATTGGACGAAACGCCATAACTCTTACAGAGCCGAGCTGGCTACTTTCATCAGAACAGTTTCCAAGAACTCGGGACATATAATATCCGGCTTCTCTGCGAAAGCTCGAAGGAAACAGAAACCACGCTCTTCCGAGAAATTGGCATTATTCACAAGCGGACAAGCGGCAATTCCTCAAGATCATGCCTTTTGCCGGAGAGATTGGCTAATAGAAGGAATAACTATTACGAGTAAGAAACCACCACAAAACAACCAGAGAAGAAACAAGAAACGCTAACTGACGGAAAGAAATAGGCTTGACTTACCTCCCCTCTTTCCCCAAGATCTACCAAGAACCCGTCGTCGAACCTCTCCTCGTACCATTCCTTCACCGTGTCAGGACTACGAAATCCAATAACTCAGCGAAGGCATAAAAGCGGTCATCATTGGGAAAAACCACCATAAATGCATGACGATTCGTGGAGATCTACCTTGACGATCAATGGGAAGAAGAATATCCGAGAAGATAAACCATAACGTGTTGAGAAGGAACGGGATGAACGATTCTCTGCAAGAGAGATGATAGAACGGGGAAATCATATATGGCATAAAAGGAGACATATGGAATTATATAGGTTGTTGGATCGTCTGTGTGGGAAGAGGGTCTGTGGGTTTATGGGTTCGTTACGAAGACTTGAAGAAAGATGGTGTGGTGGGCTGGTGGACTGGTGGTGAAGAGCTGAAACACATATTGTGTTTTGGAGTGTGGGTGGAATTATGCGATATTGATGACTTGCACTTTGATGTTTATCCCAATAAGGCATATTAAATTTGGGTTTTGGAATAATTTAATAGATGGATTCAGAATCAGACAAATCTTCTCATGAATAAAATTATATGTTCAGGTGAACAATATCTATTTGGTGTTCAAAAACTTCTTTTGTTAAACAAGCAAACAAATTAATTTATGACAGATATTTTTGGTAACATCTTACTATGTTCAACTAAAGATAATTTATTTAATGATATTAATCAAGAGTAAGAAAGAAATTGATTAGAGAAACTTTTCATCAGATATGATCATATGAATACTTGACTAAAAATAAGTCAAAATATGTCGTTGTGTGAGAGAGGGGGGAAAAGAAGAAGAAAAGACTGTTGATAAATCAGTCATAGTTTGTTAGATAGAACCGACCAATTCCATCATTGATTTGTAGAAAACAATAAGTTTAATAGTGATAAACGAGTTTTGAATCGGGAACTGGGGAGTTATCAAGTTGTCAGTTTAGGCTATGTGTGCAGGGTACGTGTGAATATGACAGAAGGCACTATATTACTTGAAGAGATTGTACATAAGGGCTTTGCCGATATAGTTTTGGTGAACAAGAGAGTATCTCTCTGCTAGAAGCAAGTCAGAAATAAAAACACTTCCTCTTTTACCACTTCACGTTGCGATATGATAGTCTGATACTTAAGCTTGCGAGAAAGTTAGAAATATGATAGGTTTCTTTTAAGGTTTGTGGAGACGGGAGGTCGTGCTTTGAGGTTATTTAAAGTTCCTTCAGTGGACCCTGCGAGCTTAATATGATGATCCTTCGATCAGCAGGCGATAGGACGGGAGCGGGGTAGATGTTAGTACGGTGAAGAAAATTCAAGCTTCTTATTCGTTATCACGGTAGTTTGAGAAGTCTACTTCACAGTCTCTATTATTTACTGATATATAGCTTTAAACAATCACTTGGGTTACTTCCGATGGTGCAGATATCTTTATGTTGTAAAACTCAATAATTACACTTAATCCACCTAGTGGAACAATTTTGTCTGATGCTGAGAAGCTTCATGCAAATACCTTACTTGGGGTGTATCTGGAGCAAGAAAGTCACAAGCAGAGATCTTGTGCTAATAGGCTTAGATGTGGGTTTCATTTCGTGGTCCATAGCAAGTAAAAATACGGTTCGCTCCCTCATTAGAGTTTAGATCTTGACCCTTCGTCTACCTATTGTGCTGCTTCTACGGTGCAATTCTCAGCTATATATTACAATAAAAGCCAGTATATTGATATCTACAGTACCAGGTTTAAATAACTAAAAACAATGTGAATAGTTGTTATTGCTCTGTAATATATCAACATCCAGGTTTCATACCTCATCATTAACACCGTACCTTTGCATCACAGCGTAAAGATCTTCTGTCAAACCGTACTGATAATCAGGAGATAATCAGGTATGTGTTCCACCATAACTTTGCTTCAACTAGGGCAAGGTGTGTTATTATTACGAGAAACTTCGAGTTTCAATCAAGCCAATGAAACTAGACATTGTAATAACTCAAGTACAGCAACAATAAATTTGACAACAAACAGCCCAAGATGTGAGAATTGCTCGATCCGTTCCCCGGATGGTTGGCTGCCTTGGAAAGAAAGTCAGTCCGGATGTTGAGATACATTTACTTGAAAGAGGAATACAACCATATTCAGGGCCATACGCTTTTTCCGCAGGGGGGTCTAAAATAAATTTCTTGTTTGTAATTATTTAGCAATTCAATAGTGACTATTATTGATGCTAACTGCTTACTTGAAACCGATGTAGAAACCACGCAAATGATGATTCAAACTTGATCAAATTATGCGGAGGAATTATCATGATTGAGAAGGAAGTTTCTCCACCGAGGGAGAGTTTAGACACTCGAAAATCTTTTGTGGAAGTCGATTATGGGGGGTTTTCTTTCTTACATACGGGACCTGCAATGTTTTTTTGAAGGGCAGGCGGCATGCATGTTAGTTCAATAGTTGATCCAATAGAAAGATTCAGAGCGTGAATTGAACAAGAAAATATACCCTGCGAAAACGAAACATTGATTTATCTTTACCATTGCTTGTAGGGAGTGGAAAGCTTTGATAGATTTCACTATCTCCTCATTCCTACATATGTACGTTTGGATTTCTGGTTTGTCGTATCCACACTTAGTCTTAGAACTTGTTCGCTATAGGTTCAACTTTGCCTTTAGATACAGATAAGCTTTAAAAAGGTGTTATTTTTTTTTTAGAAAATTATCACTCAAATAGGAAATAGGAAACCCAAAAATTGAAATGTGCATGTGTAGGAACGAGGAGATATCTGTGTTGGTGCATGGTTGTTCGATTATTAAGCGAGAAATTACATTAGAAGGGCAAATATTTGGAAGAGTTAAATTCACGTGTGAAGTGGAAGGGGGACGGACGAATCCATGCTTAATCTTTTTTCACATTATGGTTCCAGTATCATAATAAAGCTTCTGAAAATGGCTGCGTTTGTTTAATCTTCTAAACAGGAACACATCCCAGTCATTTTTGATGATTTCCAACACAAAGACCAGTTATAATTGCTTGTCAGTACTACCTTCTTACAAAATTTGACCGTGTAAAGACAGTGGGGAACCTTTTCCGCTCTATTTTCTGTCTATTCTTGTTTACTTCACTGAGTCCAAGAGAAATCGGCGGAGAACAAATTTTGTAGGACGTAATACTGGATGATTTTCCAACTTTCAAGCATTCTCATGCACTACAGCCTATCTATGGCAGGCTTTATATGATGTAGAACAATGCATGGTCTTGTGCGGTCTATTCCAGTAGAACTTCTTGGCTTTAAACACATCCTAGACGTTTTGATTATTGGTTCATTTGCTTAGCAGTACATGGAATCATGGTACTCTATGCCTAAAACCCGTCATGTTCAGCCTTGAAGCGTTATTAGGGGCTTTGCCATCAAGGTAAGTTGGCTTGGCAAACGAAACGAGTAGAGCCACTAGGTTTTTCCCAAATTGATGAGGCATGGTTCGAAGACTTGAATTCCAATATGAATCTGCAAATGAGCAACTCGTCAAAATTCAAACTCAAACGTATCAGATTGAATCAGTTATGATAGGATGTTTGTTGAATCCCATTGCTCTAAAGCTTTTCGGAACTTACGCTAGTCAAGAGTCAAACAGAGAAATGCCTCTGTTCTAATATAAAAGAGTAACTTAATTCCTTCAAATCATAATTGTAACTAATCAATTCCATGACTGGTGAAAAAAGTATACGAGTTATAGGGGCCCACATCGCAGAGGAAACGACCCATGAAGCCGTTATAAAAGCCCAAATCAGACACAAACCGGGCAAAAAAAGGCCACCATTGACCAGATAGGCCACTGGTCCTATTTTGGTCGGATAAAAGTTGTATGCGTTTGCTTTAGGTCTCAACTTTTCAATTTCATTTGATTTTAGGGCCATGCAGTAAATTCAGACTTTGTTTCTTTCCCCCCTAGATCATAGATGGAGCGATTTTGGACTACTGTTAGGGATGACGCTCAAGGCCAAACCATGACACTTGCAAAATTGATCTTATGTTGTCCCTTCCCAATTTATGTATGTACAAGCTGCGAGTCTGGAATCAACGAATACGGGTCTCCAACTGTGAGGCATCCAATCAGTCATTGCTTCCAGGAAGACCAAGGTTGGGATATACGTACTCTCCATGGGTTGTTAACCTCAAATCCTAGTGGTGCCTCTGGTTTATCTGTTTGTCCCCGCAAAAATCCAGTCAATCTTCGGTCACGATCCATCACTATAATACATTAGCATATCGCAGGTCCAGTCGGAGGAGTTTCAGCATGTACTTTGCTAGAGGCATGTTAGCTTTTATAATGGCGATGGATAGTTGGGGTAGCTGGGCAAGCCGGAATACTGACTCTGTCCCATTGATCAATAGAGCGACGCGCTCGTTTTCCGCCATTCTGCATGTTTCTGATCTTTGACAGTCCTGCTCCTGAGATACCAAACATCTAAAGTAGCTTAGTATGGATACATATTGAAAGCCAGGGGGTGGACGAACGGTAGTCATGATCGCATAGGGAATGAGAGCCTCAAATGGAACACCCATGGTGGCGGTAGGAAGTCGATTCTGCATCAAAGGTCAGCTTGGGTGCTTATGCTCATTCTGGGGGCATAGCAGGGCCACTTACTCTGCTATGTGTTGTTGTTGGTGCGCAATTGATGCTCTTCTTCTGAGTAGTCAATGGCTTGACGTCGTTACTTGAATTGGGCCTTGGTGCCTGGCTTTCTGTCGGACTTAAGACCAACCTCCTCCGTCGTCCACAACGACATGCTTAGGAGTAGACTCAGGATTGTGGTAACAAGTCAACTTCACAACTCGATTTCCTTGTCGCCAACGCTTTATTTACGCGTCTGAATAGCACATGATTCCACTTCTCTACTGTCTTTGATCATTCTTCTTTCGTTGTAACCGACAAGCGCGCGTCAACTGCCATCCCTCTCTACTCTCAGCACCACCTGTGAAAGACCAAAGTATCTACGAGGCTCACCACAACCTTCAACAACATTGATGTGCTACTTGTGAGCTTCAGAAATACACAGCGCATCTGCACCTATCAAAGACTGGTTCAATATAGCTGAACCGACCTTCCAAATTCACGAGGCGCATTGGAATTCGGACTGTGAATCAGTTTGACAGCATAACAATAAGGCCTCTGTAAGGACGACTATTTCTGCATTCCTATGCAACCCTCACATTTACGAATGCCCTGAGAAAGACAGGATGGCGGCCGCTGCGACATCGCTGGCAGAAGAGCTGCAAAACAACATGGCGACTTCAGAGGACGACGCGGAATATGAAGCAGATGACTTGGTGGATTTGATGGCGGAGAACGAAGATGCAGTTGCTGCAAATTATCAGTTACAAAATGGTATTATTGCGGGGAATGAGGAAGACGATGAGCATTTGGATTCAGAAGATGCTGCCATGTCAGATCAGGACGCAGGAGACGAAGACATGGAGGAATTGACGCAGAACAATGTGGAAGATGAGGATAGTGAAGATGCCGAGGACGAAGAAGATGAGGATGAAGATGGGGAGGGCGTTGGCGCGGTCAAAATACAGCCTGGGCATTTGGAAGACGACGAAGAGGCTTTATCCGGGACAGATGACGATGAAGACGAGAGTGTTGCAACTGTGGAGGATGACGATGAATCTAAAGACTCGGATGCTGAAGTAGAAGCGGAATGGAAATCGACCGCCGGAGAAGAGGAAGAAGAGCCTGCCAATCGAAATAGGTGCATGTATGTTGTTGGAATAGGTGATGAAAACCAGATATCATTTTCGCTAACTTTTACTAGATTCTGTCACCAGGATGAGGATAATGACCCCAGCGAAGAATTTGAGTTATATCTGTCGTGTGCTGTTTGTGGTGATAATGGTAGGTAAAATATTGATGCTCACTATAAAAGTGCTAATCTTTGCTTAGCTCACCAGCAATGCGCTCGCAACTCTGGAGCCACAATACCAGAAGATGGTAAGTCCCACTGATTATAATGGTAGGGGTATCTACTAACATCCAATCAGAGCCAGATAAATGGTGTTGTCCTGAATGTGTTGCAAACAAGCTTGTACCAGAAACATTGATGCCTCAGGTTGAAGAGCACCTCGACGCCTCAGCCAGGAGGATATCCAGGGATCGACTACCAGGCGATCTACTTCCATCTCAAAGAGGAACCATCAAACCAGATTCTCATTCAGTCTTCAACCAGTTGATAGCACCAGACGACCCTATGGACGGCTCTCGTTTATTGCGAAAGAGAAAACCATCCTCTATTGAGGTCGATGGTGATGAACAACCAGTTTCAGGTACCCCGAGAAGGCGCAATAGAGATAATGGCGGTAACCATTCGAGATCGCACGTAGATGGAGCAAATGGCGCCGAGACAGATATGCCGCCACCAGAGCCTAATATCTCGAAACCCAATGGTGACAGCAAGAACGAAACGACCGCCAGCCCACGAATTTCGAGATCACTCCGGCCCAAGGTAGCTCATATATCGCATGCAGTTGTTCTGGAGCGAGCACCACGGGTCATGAAATTGATGTTTCGTTTGAATCCAGCCGATCTCGAACACATTCAAGCTCGCCCACCTAAACCCATCAGGAGAAGAGTTCGACATCCACCTGGTGGTGCCAGAGCCGCCACAACTCCTGCACCAACTGTACCAGGCGCCTCATTCGTACCTTCTAGTTACCCCGGCCAACCTTTCTATTCGCTCCACGAGAGGGAGATGGACGAACTTAAATCTAAGCCTTATGGCGGCATCTTGAGTGAAGCTGAAGCCGACACATCGATGACTCTGCCCAAACCCGAACATCGACGACAATTTGACGAGGCTAGACAGAAAGCGGAGGAAGAGTGGAAGGCGAGAGCAGAAGCTGCCGCTGAGGCCGCTGCCATATCAGGTATCAAGAAGCCGCGAAAAGTGTCTGGGCCCGCTAGCCAGATCGAATACATCGAATTTGGCCAATACCAAATCGACATCTGGTATGCTGCACCATACCCTGAAGAATACAGCAGAAACCAGGCACTTTTCATTTGTGAATTTTGTCTGAAGTACATGGAATCACCAACGGTTGCTTGGCGCCACAAGACGAAATGCCCGTGGAAGCATCCTCCCGGAGACGAGATCTATCGACATGAAAATATTTCAATGTTTGAAGTTGACGGCCGAAAACAATCACTTTACTGTCAAAACCTTTGTTTGCTCGCCAAACTGTTCCTGGGTTCCAAGACACTCTACTACGATGTCGAGCCCTTCTTGTTTTATGTTTTGACCGAATATGACGAGCTTGGCTATCACTTCGTCGGTTACTTCTCCAAGGAAAAACGACCAACTAGTCTCAACAACGTATCGTGTATTCTGGTGCTCCCAATATTCCAGCGAAAGGGTTACGGCAATCTCCTAATCGACTTCTCGTACCTTCTTACTCGTGTCGAGAAAAAGACTGGCTCGCCAGAAAAACCTTTGTCAGACATGGGACTGGTTTCTTATCGAAACTACTGGCGCTTGGCACTCTGCCATTACTTGAAAAACTACAAATCCGGAGATCAAATACCAAGCATCAGGCAGATGTCGGACGAAATGGGCCTGACCCCCGACGATGTCATATCAGCCCTCGAGCAATTGCAAGCCCTTGTTCGGGACCCTGTGACTGGAACTTATGCATTACAATTAAAGACTGAACTTTATCGGGACGTAATTGCGCATCACGAGTCAAAGGGTTATGCCTCCATTGATCCTAAGAAACTGGTCTGGACGCCATACATAATGGGTCGAGGAAATGCGTTTGATCATGTACCCACTATTGAATCAATGGTTCATCGTGACGACGATGAAGATGACCACACCGACTTCGGCAGCCATAGTGGCAGTAAGAGAGACTTTGGAACGTTCGTTGATGGAAGAACTGAAGATATCACGGATTCAATGGGTAAGTTGACCACGGCATCTCGCGATCATTTTGGACCAGGAACTTCTGTTGGGTCTGCCGAATCCAGCTTAATGGCCAAAGCGAACGGGGCGCGGAATCTTACATACTACGAGGCCGCGCTTTCCATCCCTCCAACCAGATTCGAGGTATTTCCCCCTTTGCCAGGAAGTCGAAATCGAAACACACCCCGACCTTCAGGATCTAGACCTCGACCTCGACCTCGCCCAAGATCAACCAATACCACACCATCGCGTCCTGCTGCGAGGTCTGGCGGTTCTTCGAGACGTTCCACTACCTCACGCAACTCAAGAAGAAGAAGTGGTGGCACCGGTCGTGGACCTGGCAGATGGCCAAAAGGTACCAAGAAATCTGACTTTGGATATGCTGACAGTGGTCCTGGTATGCCACCGAAATTGATGAGTCGGCGTAGCCAGCTTGGTAATGAAGTCTTACTTGGTGAAGAAGAAGAAGATGAGGATGAGATAGGCGAAGATGCTGAGTTGGAAGAGGAGAACGAGGATGAGATGGTGTATGACAACACCCCCGCTCCCAGGAAAAGATCAAACCGGGATTCCACTCGAGGTCAGGGAAAACCCATTCTAGGTGGGAAAGGTCCTCTCGTGGGAAATGGCCTAGGGAATGACCTTATGGCACCAGATGATGTAGACGAGGAAATGGAGGATGCTCCCCTTATTGTCGGGGATTTGCCCCCAGATGATAGTGATGGAGAAGAGAATTAGGGTCCACAGAACGGCAAATACTCACGACATAAAAGGAATACCTTCGGCGCTTAATGGCCTTGCTTGTAAATGGAGTTTTTGAGGGAATTGGGTTGGTTGATACCTTGGAGGGCTTTGGAAGCGATGCATTGTCTTGTTTGGCGGCACCTACCTATGTTGAGTTGGCCGCTGTCATGGTTCATAGGCAGATTCTCAACCCTGTTGTATTGTAGAAGTATGTATTTCGTAGGGGTTTAGAAACAAAGAATATGAAGATGTACAGAAGAAGCCATATTGATGGCCAAAATTAAACGTGCGTGACCATTCTGCGTTCATGGCGCTTGACGTTTGCAAAGATCGGGCCAGTCTCAACGGTCAACCGACGACTGTCGTATCTATGCTCTGCACGGACCAGAAACTCGTACCTGGGCGACATGTACGGGATGTGGCTGGGTATGGCCCCCTCAAACGGGCTGCGGGCAGTGGTTTTCAGATCTGACGCCGTTTCAACGCTTTGGGAGCCGGGTTTAATTCGGATATAGGATAGGTATATACCAAGCCCAGAGCGTAAGACTTACATGCAGGAAGCCCGTAACTTACAAGGCGAGGGCGAGGCTTCAACGAACCAACGAATTCTATCGATCCTTCTTGCTTATATATTTTACAACAGTACACTACTATACCAGGGAGAGTAGTTATCCTCATTCATGATTGTATCTCTTAAGTTGTTTTGCGACCTAGCATGTTGCTGAATCAAGCCCTCCATATATAATGAAAATTTATCTGCAGATAATTTCTTAGAGCTCAAAGCAATTTCTCACAGACAACCGTGGGAGCATGTATACTTCACGTTCTATAGCCAAGCTGGCCGTGGTCTGTGGGCAGAAATAGTAGTTCTATTATTGATATCTTAATTTGCTTTACATTTCTTATTATTATTATTATTATTCTAATTGTTTCAGAGAATCCAAACAAAACAATTATTCAGATGTCCTAGGACTACTACTTTAGGACAACTAAACTAATTGTCCAATTCATCAATTTATATAATAATATAGAAGAAAAGGGGGGGAAAGGGAGGGGTAAATCACTGCTGCTGCTTCTATCCACAGGCAGCCAAGGCCGTAACTTGTTTATTGAGTTGTAACTTGTCTGGCGATTCGCGAAGCGCTGGAAGTAGTTTCACCTCAAGATCAACCCGGTTGGCAGTTACTGAGGATCATGTCGCGCCAAGTATACGGAGTACGTACCGTAGGGGAGGCTTAAGATCGATCAATTGTTTCGTCTTCTCGATGTCTTTGCATCCCATTCGGAGTCATTCGCATCGTTGGGTCCCACGCCATTTTATAGAAGTCTGCGGGTTGAGACTCCGCCTTGAGAGTCAAATTGTGCTTTGGCGAATAAGTCCCTACACAGGTATGAGGCACATAGGACTAAAATGGACACTTCGGCTCTTACTTGCGGCGGCGGTAAACCCGATTTCACTTCTCTCTTTACCTGGCTGTCTTAATCAGATTCTCAACTTGTCGTCGAGAACACAGTATAATGGACTTGGAAATGAATGAGGCGATGCTCTAAATGTATACACATGGGATTTGAGAAGATTACGATTCCCCCACGGTTCCACCTTTCTGCTGATCTTGAAAAGATGTGAAGGGGAATAATGTTGAAACTCGGAGTGGCGGCTCCCTTCCACCTTCAAGAGCAATATCGTCCCAACTTCCTCAACCGTGCATATTCTCCGGTGAAAGATCAACGATGAACAATCTCACCAGTCACAGCCTTCAAAAACCGCTACACCTCCGCAGGCCCGAACCGGAGCCCCAAGTTCTTTTCATCTTCCTTTATACGGGGCTCTTTGGGAAATGAGGGTTTCTGATTGGATTCTGGAAATATGGTCTCGGCAAAAGGTCTAAAATGTTCAAGCTAATTGGTCCACTTTCCCAAAAGATGGCAAAAATCGGATTTAAGGTTGAGTGAGGCCTTATCCTAATCGAATTGGCCTGAAGTGCGTGCAACTCGCATCTTCTAAGGCTCTGTCTGAGTGGTGAGCAGACTGAGTAGGAACCGAGATCACTGAGATGACTGACATGCAGGAACAGATTGTTGACGAAACACGACAGAGGGTCGCCCCATATCTATCACCGCATCGACACAACATCGTGGCTCTCACAGGCTAGAGATTCCTCCTGGGGAAGCTCGCCTAGCCTGATGTTAACCGATTTGGACTTGTCGAAGGGGTCCGACACACCAGTTGCTTCGCACAGTCCCTTGGCGATGCCTCCGTGAACCCACCCCACGTTTGAGTGCGGCTACATCCCTAGCGAGAAAAGAGCCCCTGAGTGGATCTGCGCCACCAGCCGCCTTCCTCACGACTCCAACTGCCCAACAGCAGAAGCTGCCATCCCATGATTTTGGAACAAGATCAGACGGGCCACGGTGGTTGGCAAATGATTAGGAGGAGAGCAGGGGATATGCTACACTGGCACGGGGTGCTTCAGCCTTCACACTGCAATCATATGTTTCTCGATTGTTTTCGGTCGGTGACTCCCCCCGCGGGTTGCAGGAATTTGTATTGTGCACCAAAAAGAAAAGAAAAACAATGGCAAGCGAGATCTTCTTTGGCGAAAGAAAAAAACAAAAAAGAAGTTCGCTACAAGATATATGATTCAGTTTATATTCACAGCTTAAACTTGTTTGAAGTTCTAATTATTGACGAAGGGGGAGAATCGTAGGATTCGAGTCTGCTTGAAGTATTTACGAATTCCCTGCAGTCTACCACGAATAATGGGTTTGGGATATGCTTCTTTTCCTGAATTGACCAATCGACAAACACCTGGTCCACTCTTTGTGCAACAAGTTCTGTTAGACGGCCAAAATCCGGGCAGTCCCCCGAAGCAAAAGAGGAGCATCTCCGAAGTTGCTACTCCACAATTCCAAGATTATAGCGGGTATAGGGGTCTCAGTTGCGAGCGGTTATAAACACCTACGATTCCCATCTTTTTTTCTGTACTCATCCCGCCTTTAACTTTCAATCTCTCTAATTCAATTCTTTAGGATCCAGGTGATCTTCCTCACAGTTCTTTTAACTCGATACATTCATTTACTCGTGCCGGGCACCTACCTTACTCAACACTTTTTATCATCATGCGTTCCTCAATCATTTCAGCAGTCTTGACCTTTGCCGTCGCAGTCAGTGGACACGGTGTCATTCTTGGAGCCGATGGAGAGCCAGGATCCAAGACCAGTGTCGGTTTCGCAGGTAAGAATTTGAATGAGCTGTTGGGGGTTTATACATGGACTAACAACAATCGCTATAGTCAACGATGAAGTTGCACGAAACTGCACTGGTATCAGTCCTTGCCAGCAGGACACCACCATCATCCGTGATGCTGAGATCGCCGCCAAAACCACCGGCGAGTGTGGTAGAACTCAACTCGTTGGACCTCTTGACGCAACCAAGGAAACCGAGGCTGCCATCAAGTCCGGAGAGATCACCGAAGTCAAGGGTGGAACCGTTATGGCTGTTCTCATCCACCAAGTCAACGCTGACGGAGCTGGACCATACTTCTGTGATGTAGACTTCGGTGCCGACACTGGTATCATTTCACAACAATTGGTTGTCACCAACAACGTCCCTGGTGCCAACGGTTTCTCCCCCGCCAAATTTGAGGCCTTCACTATCAACGTCGCCATGCCAAACGACTTCCAGTGCACTGGAGGTAAGAGATACTGAAATCACCATCAGCTCTTCATATGCTAACAATGAATCCAGGATCCACCAAGGATATTTGCACTGTCAGATGCCGAAACAACGCCCTCGCTGGTCCATTCGGAGGATGTTTCTCCGTTAGACAGGTTGATGGTGCTGGAGGCGACAACAACAACAACAACGGTGGAAACAACGGCGACAACAACAACAACGGACAAAACAACGCTCAAGCCAAGGGACAGGGACAAAAGAACGGACAAGACAAGAACCAAGACAAGAACGCCCAGAACAAGAACAACAACAACAACAACAACCAGAAGAACAACCGCAGTCTCAGCCTCAAGTGGGCTAGACGTGCTTTGGGATTCTAAATGCATACCACCCGTTTAATGTTCATGGATGAGAGGAAACTTTTGAGTAAAGTGAGGTGTTTCTAGCGGAGTTATTAGAAATCTGGGGGTTTTATGTATAATCTATTTTAAGGCATCTTCTTTTTTGTATTGTGATTTGAGTCCCTCTCTGATTTTGCTTGTGTTTGTTTTGGCCGTGTGGTCAATTCATTTTATCCCGTGACCTTTTTTTCCCCATGACCTTTTTTTTCCCTGCTGGTCTGAGAGCCGTTCCTGACTGACTGTCTCCACATTAAAACCTTGTATTTTCACCCCTTCGGATGAACTCCTTTGATTAGGTGTTTCAAAAATTCCAATTTGGGTGAGTCTGTCCTCCTTTGGAAGTTGGGTTGCTTTCCATTTTGGGATGTTTGACACATGTCTGGTTTGACTTGCATCTTATGTAATTTGGGCTTGTAGTAAAGTGCTTTTCCTAGCCTCTTAAATGGTATATGATTCCTAGCATATTTCAGATATTTCCATATCCTATTTTGAGCCACGTTAGACAGGGGTTTGTGATTTACAGACTATTCTAGCGTTCTATCATCCTTAACTGTAAGAAGGGGAACACTTCCTTCCTCTATCCTCTTTCTTCTTTAACCTAACAACCATACTAACCACAATTGCCAATGATATAGTTTTTAATTCTAACTGAATTACGTAGGGAGATCTCAAAGGGGAATGGAAATTGGTAGGAGGGCTTCAGGTTCTGAAAGTGAAGCTTAGCTTAGCTAAGCGAAAGAAAAATAAAACTACTTGATTGCGTATCAAGGTTACTGGAAGATAGTATTCACTAGTGGAGTTATCCTGTATAAAGACATTCACCTCTTTTACTCCTACCTCTTAGTAGACCAGAAATGTAACGGAGCTTCCTTTTAGAGTAGGCAGTAACGTAATTTGATTTGAACTATTTCATTATCTTACTCGTTTGAAATAACTAAATCAGAAAACCAAACGTTTTCGAGTAGTTTCTGGTGAGCGTAATTCGGTTTAAACCATTTCACTATCTGAATTATTTAGAACAACTTCATCGCAGAACTAAAAGCCTGAGAACAGTTGTAGTAATTGTTCTAATATTTTTCAAATATTAAAATACCTTAGACTAACTTACGCTAATAGATACAAAATCTATCTCTAGGACTTTTTTTCTGTCTACTTGGAGCCTAGCTAGCTAACACTTCTCTGTTGTTTTATCTCATTTTGTAGCCTTAAGATTCTATAATCTTCTCGTTTTCTACAACTTGCCTATCGCTCTATATATAAGTGGTGAAAGGTATTGGAAATCATAGTTTCCCTTTTGAAGTATTACTTCGTGTATGAACACAAGTATTAATGCCACCAAACAAGGTCTTTTATGTCACCTAAGGCTTCCCATGGAAAAACCACTAATGTTTTGTGTAATCACTACCGAATTTATGTACCTCTAGAAGCGTTATTACTTTTCTATATAACATAAAATCAAGAAATTTTGAATGGAAACCATAATTCTAGTATGGCGAGCTCTGCTGAAATTAGTATGATCACTGTTTGTAGCTCCTGATCTGTGTAAACATTGGTCCGCTTCGAAAATTAGTAAAACATACTAGCTTCATGCTTCAACTGATATTCAGGTCACATTGCTATTCCTCTATTTCACCGAGTAATTAAAAGTAAAATTTCTCAAGATCATTTCATTATCCACAATCTCTAGATACAACTACAAAACAACAGCTCATTCCGTGTTCTCCACATCTCTTAATCATCTCTCCACCCCCCCATACCCCTCAACTAATACTTCCTCCACCTTTTCTAAAGACTAAAGAATATCCCCATGGATAAACACAGGTAACATCGAAAATCCCTTCCAAGAATAACCAACCCGAAAAATCCAAGAAATCCAGGTGATTTTCCTGAAGTCCATGTTTTCTGTAGAGCAATTTTTGATATAACACTCTCCTTATCTCCTAAGTAGAATCACAAAAAGACAGAGTAAATATTATAGGACCTACACACTCTCAGAGACGAGCCTTGTGCTTTAGACTCGAGACCCAAGCTCCCTCATGAACAGTACTAAAAGAGCCAGATTCGTATATAAAAGCCAAAAGCTTATAGATAAGAGCAGCAGTAAAGTAAAAACTCTTAGCAAGATGAAAATTAAATGGGAAAACCTAGTGGGAAAAGGGGACTTTAACAAATAATATCCTCCTTTCTCAGCTTACATACCTCATACTTCTTACCTCTTATTCCTTGAGAGATTCCACCATTCTATCCCAGAAAGTCTCACATGTTCAAGTCTCTATAAGCTAACTTAATCATCCTACCAAACCAAGTTATTTAACCTGACCTGGCTGGGATTTCAAGTACTGTACAAAGATAGCAAAGAGTTCCTAAAATGTAAGATTGCTGTCCGTAAGACTTACTTACTTGTACAGTACACCATCCATAGTACGCACAGAAAGGAGCAGGTATCCGTGCCTACAGTAAGAGGGAAAAATTCTTTACCCACCTGGGGAATTTAAGATTTACTCACTTCGCATAAGTTCAAAGATCAAACTGGAATTAACATTCTCGAAGATCAGAGTAAGAAATTGCGTAAAATTCTAATCATTTGGAATTATTCCAAGGAGGTAGATAGTATCATAGTGTAGACGTTCGAATCATGACTTCTAGTGAACACAAATAGTCAGTCTATGGACTACATCACATTAAGAACAGCCCCATAAGTCAGTCCTACACCAATCCTACACCCAATCCTACACCAATCCTACACCCAATCCTACACCCAAACCCAAACCCAAACCCCCTTCCCCAGTCCATTCCTCCCCACCACTCCTCATCTTCCAAACCCCCAATCCCATCAACCTCCAACTCCCCCCAATATTTCCCCTCCCATACACACCCCCCCACCCAATTTCAATTTCAACTTCAACCCAAACACGACAAACCCCCAACTCCCACTAAAAAATTCCCCACCACCCTAACAACAAAACCACAGGAGGAAACGGAAAAACAATACAGGGAAGGGAGACAGATAACAAAAGTAGAAATATTCAATCTACTCTAATCGTATCTTAACATTACCTCCTACTCAACAAGAAGAGTAAAAAACCTCAAGGCCCAAACGCCATAACGCAAGCAATGCAACGTAGTATAAACCAATCAAAACCCAAATAAAAAAAGACAGTCTACAACAAACCGAACCAAACCAAGCCATACCAAAAATTCACAAAATACGCAATACAATGCAATGCAATACAAGTAAGTTCAAGTTTCAGTTCAAATCCGAATCCATTCAAATACAAAGGGAGCTTCTCATCTCTCTTCATACAAGAGAAAAAGGGAGAGAGAGAAAACAAAATTTCTCAATGACGACAAAAAATACAGCAAAAACAATGAAAAGGGAAATTCCCTTTTCTCGTCCTTGTCAAGATCCCATTCATCATCGCCTTTTCCTTCCCTTCCCTTTCCATCATGTGTCCTCTCTCTATCTTTCTCTCTCGTTCACACACTCATTGCCTCTTGAAAGCCAGATATGCCCATTGCCAGATCACTAAGATAAAGAAAGCCATATTCTTCTTTCCCCGGCTATCATTTTTTTTACACACACACACACAACCCAAAAAAGTTTGGGTCCCTTCCCAGAAAAATATAGAAACCCCCCACCTGCAATCTGGAAGAAACTCTCTGAGCTTTTCGAGGGCCTTTGCAACTACCACCAACGCCGGCCACCCACCTTACCCACCCCATTCCAAGTTTCGTTTTCGACAGCATTATTCAATCAAGGACTTGCCCATCCACCGGCTACGTCGACCCATTCCGCCAAGCAAGATCCTTGCTTTCCTTCGACGTCAACAATATCGGTATCACATCTGCATCTGCAGCCTACACCATTCTCTTTCACAGGATCCCACGACTCCCAGTACTCGTCTTCCTCTCGTCGTTTTTTCTCATCTACGGTTGTCTTCTCGAGCCATGGGATTCGTTCCAATTGACGAGCAGGGGCATTGGCAGGACAATGCTGAATAGTCGTGTGTCGGTAACCAAAATCACGGAAGTAATGGATATCCTTGGGAGCTAGAAGTGCTCCGGCTGCTAGAGAGTGGATCGGTGCATCACCCCACTGGAATTTGTTAGCAAGTATTGGAGAAAATTTCAGTCGAGATCACTTACTCGCTCCATCCAGAAACCACCACTGCGATCCATCATATCAAAGAAGTCTTGATATGGCTTGCTTCTGAACCAACTCAATTTTGCGATTTCGAAATTCGACCAGAAATGACACATGTTGTACTTTTCGCCTTCCATTGCCTCCGGGTCGATGTCTGGGAGAGATGCGCGAGATGGGTCGCCGCGGATTATCTCTTCTGGTAGAGGTGGCTTGTAGTTGGGGTCGTCTTCGGGAACTTCCTCTGGCTTATCTGGTTGAGGCTCCACGAACATTTCCCACAAACCCTGCGATGTAATATTGTTGACTCTCTTGTACGCAGATGCGTATCGGAAGATGTTGGGTACGGTCTCCTTCAATTCCTTGACGGCAATTGTAAAACCATATGTCTTATTTGTCTCGATCATCTTGAGGAATGGATCACTGGAATATTGTTAGTTGCTTCGCGCATACGATCTGAGTAAGCACATACTATGTGATGTCGCAGAAATACTTGATCTCTGGCTCCAAACGCCAGTACCATTCATATTTGTCCAAAAGCTCGTGGTTGTAGAAAAATCTGGCCTCTGTCAGCGTTTATCTTTGCAAATCGCAAATCGTAAATACCCCGAGTAAAATCTGCACATGGCATGGTAACTTTCCATTCCACCATACATAATGGCAGCATCTCCTTGTTTCGCAATACCCTCCTTAGCAACCTTGGGGTCGATCCAATCTGGGAATCCCCAAGTTTTCGGGTCGATAAGTCCAAATTCTACTGTTCCACTTGTATAATTCTGGATGGTCGCCTTGAAGGTTTCGTTGAACTTCTCATCGTTCAAGAATACATATGGGTAGTTATACCATCTGTTGAAATGTCTCTCGATGGATTTGACGGATTGAATTACACCATCCAACTCCTTATTTCTCGCCAGTACCACAAAGGCTGCGTTGGCCCTTGGTTTCGATGTATCAGGCTCTAAACATCCTGTCACAAACACCTTATCATGCTCTTCACTGATTTTTCTATTTTCAAGACCAATTAGCAAAGGCCCAAAGATATCGCAAAATTTGGAGTTTGACGAACCTAATAGCTGGTGGTGCTCCAGCTGGCATTAGTATACCGACTCCCGATTTAGGATGGCGGACAAAAAGCACCAAAATCAACACAACGACAATACATGGGAACAGTAAAACGACTCCTAGGGGTATTGATATACTCGAATTGCCCTTTAATCTCAGCGGCCGGCGAAAGAAGGCTAATCTAGAATTTGTTTTCGACTTGGTCTTGACCTCGTCCACGGTTGGCAGAGGCGGGGTTGTGGGCAGCCTCTTCATCACCCTTTGTACGAACCCCATATTTGCGATATTCTCCTGGGATTCGTGGGAACTCGAGATAGGGGGGGCTTTTATCGGCCCCAGTGAGGAGGAAAGGTCGACAATCGGGCTGCGATTACGATATGGTATCCTGGAGGTCGGTATGAAGATGAATCGACGGACGAACTGTGATCAAACTCAAGGCAGCCCTACGTGCAGACCTGGAGTTGCTGGTAACGAGCGACTGGAGGAGAGATCCTCGAGAAGGGAAAGTTGCTGCGATGCGATGACGCGTCGAATTGGAAATAAATCGTCGAAGAGTCCAGAATAGTAGACTCGGGGCAATGAACCTCGGACGCCCAATGCGTAAGAGTTTGGAGGGAAATTGTGGTGGTCGTCGAAGCCCGGGGGGGAGGATGGACGATGGATGTTTTTGTGGACAGAAGATGGGACTGTCACGATTTAGGAGTTGAACCTCACTGGGGCTCACTGGGGCTTTCGCTGCGCTGCAGAGAGGAATCCCGTCTCGGCTAAAGGGAAACCCCTGTGAATCTCTTGGCAATAGCCAAACTTAGCAATCGCAGAGAGAGCAGCAGCAGCGGTAAGCGACGGGTATTGTTGAGGTCTCACGGTGCGACAATTGTTGGAATTGGGAGTTTGTTAGGGACGATGAAGCTTCATCTGTTGATGAAATTATTTCGTCCTATTCGGGTGTATTGCATCTAGAGGTGGTGGTGTGGTTGTGGGTGGTGGATGGCAGCGGCAACGGCAGCGGCAAGCCCCTAAGTCATCCAGTCTCTCACTGCCTGTGCACCTGCACGATAACCAGCTTCCGTGCATGCCTGGCCAACTTTCTATGGTGAACGGACTGGTTACAGGTGGCGAGTCTACTATGCTAAGTACTTACAGTACCGAGTCCGTACTTTATCTCAAACCAGCTCAAATAAAAAATATTCTCCAACGTCGGATTAGAAAGAAACCTAGCCATCTAGTGGTCCTAGTCAGATAGCCGATCATTTGTTTTTATCGTGGTATCGATTGAGGCTGACTGTCTAAACTTTTTATATGCCATTGGCCTCTTATATGCTTACGTAAGCAACCTCATTACCTATCTAGGCGAGCTAGGTAACTTGACAATCTACTAGCTGTATCAAAGTACCTTTATTTTTATTATTCCAAAGATTTTTGTTTACTTTCTTATCTCAACAAGAAACCAGACCAACCGCTCATCCGATATTTAGTTTTCCGTCTGTCCACAATACTGAGCACATACCTACTGTGGCGTCGGAATGACATACCATACCGACTAGTACAAAAGCCAAAGAGCCTCTTCTAAAACAATCCCATTGACTTTGCAACGTCAATTACCTCCCCTAAACAAAAAAACCATACAACCCAACCTCCAAAAATGTCAAAGATAACCCCCAAGAACCTATCCTACGATAGCACTCTCCCACCATTTCTCGCCCGCCTCCAAGCCAACAATGCCTCCTCAGGCGGCCGTCACGAATACACCGTCGCGCGCCCCAAAAAGGTCCGCACCGCAGAAGACGAAGCAGAAGATGAACCCGTCTACTTCAACGAAGAGAGCGGGGAGACCTTGACGAAAGCGGAATGGGAGGAGAAAGAGAAAGAGCAAGAGACATCAGAGACTGTAGAAGGAGAGGTCGCAGAAGATGCGATGGATGGGACGAGCAAAGAGAAGGGCAAGGAAGAACGGGTAGCTGCCATTGGAGTAAGTCGAAAGAGAAAAGTTGGCAAGGTCATTGGTGGCGAAGAGGACGAGGGTGCTGCGTATGAAAAGGCCAAGGAACATGTCAAGAAGACATCGAAAGTACCTGAAAAGTCCGAAGGAAAGAAAGTCGATTCGAAAGCGGAAGTTGGACCTAAGAAACCCGCTGCTACGAAGAAGAAAGCAAGTAAGAAAATCAAATTGAGTTTCGGCGACGATGAATGAACAGATGGGAAACGATACCGGAGCATACAGTATATTATAGGTATTGGAGACATGGGAAAGGACATGATATAGTATTTTGATTGAAAGTACGTGAAATGTCCGACGGAAACAAGGCCGATTCGGAAGCAGAAGGAAAGCCAGCAAGAAAATCAATTTGAGTTTCGGCAACAAGAAGGACTAAACAGATGGGCGATGACACGGGAGCATGCATATATTACATGCCTGAAAGACATGGGGAAAAACGGAAGCTTGTATTTTGATCGAGTTTTGGCGACGATGAACCAAGCGGTGGAGAGAGAACGATACGGGAGCATATATCATAGGCGTTGGAGATACGGGAGTCTGCATTATGATTTCTGAGATACCCCACCTACATACAGTAGCTGATTCGAGAAATGAAGAAAAGAGTGATTTGGAAATAAAACTTCATGCCATCTTTCCTCGGAAGTCTTAGGACTGAATGAATGAATGATATAACTATCAGATAACACACCAAATGTACCTATATCCACCTCTCAAGACGAAAAGCACGGATAAATCACTCGAGGTTGAATCACATCTCGGGACCTATCTCCCTCCCTCACAAATTACATCAACAGCATAAAAAAGGTACCACAGTATCAAAAACTCAGTGCCCTCCCTCCCCCTTACCCCCCAATTACTAAAACTTACACACTTACATTACAGTAGACCTTCCTCACCCTTCCTCACCCTTCAACCCCTCAACCCTTCAACCCCCCCAAACACCCCCCCACAATCCCCTCTGTTTAACCCCAAAAAACAAAACTATTCCCTATCCCTTCCTTCTCATCACCTCCCAATCAACCCGACTTACAGAGTACACCCACACTCACACTAATAGAATAGAAAAATAATCTACTCTCTACCTACCTATCTACTCCCAACTTACATACCAAGAGCCACTTACTTACCTTACCTTATCCACCAGTGACCAGAGGTGACCAATACACACACCCCCCTCCCCCCCCCTTTCCCCTTTCCCCCCTCTCCCCAACCCCCCTACTAGGTATTCGCTTATTCATTCATTCCATTTTTTCCTTCATTTTCCGTACCACCACACAACACAACACAACACAACACAACACAACACAACACAACACAACACAACACAACACAACACAACACAACACAACACAACACAACACAACACAACACAATACAACACAATACACAATACACTACACACAACAATACACTACACACCAAACCCACCCTGTAGTCACAGATCACAGATCACAGGTAAATCAACTCAAGTAAATTCCAACTTCCCAAGGGAAAGACCATCTGGCAAGCGAGTAATACCTACCTACTAATCAAGTACAAGTACAAGTACAAGCACCTACCTAGCCTAGATTAAACAAAGTAACTTACCTTCTATACCTTGCTACAAAACCCCAATATCCCAAATTCACAATACACTTCCACATCACCGCTCAATAACCCAAGGCTTCCTCCCAATCTCGGGAACACCAAGCCAACCAGCCAGCCAAACTTCACATCAACACCACAAATTCATCTTTCACCCCCTCGCACATCAAAATCAAAACCAAAACCAAATTAAAAGAATTTTGAAATTTTCTGCATTACTCCATATCTAGAACCCAGAACCTAGAAAACTAGAAAAAAAAAAAAGAAAAAACTCAAATCCATCGCATCGCATCGCATCACGAAATCAGAAACGAAACGATCCCTTTCCGTTCAGTTACAGACAGACCCAACCCCCCCTTAAATACAAAACAGAGGGTGCGCCCGCCCCCCATTTCATGCCATATTCATCAAAGAGGAAAGAAAAAGAAAAAGAAAAATAGCAGCCAAAGTACGCCCACCCATTTTGCAACTATCATTGAAAAATCACAGACCAGAAGTCCGGATCTCTCAAGACTAAGCTCAGTATAAAAAAAAAGGGAATTTAGAGAGGAAAATACATATATTCTGTGGTGCCCCTACCCGGCCCCAAATGCCATGCAAACGTTATGCGCAAAGAGACCCCAGTCTGTGCAAGTAATATCCATTCGCGAGAGAGAACGAGGAAAAGAAACGCCGGAAAATAATAACAAATTTTGTGGGACGGAGAAAAGGAAGCTGGTTGGATGGTAGATGGCCTTATCATCATTGGAAAATTGGTATTCCGGGCACGAATGTTATGGGTTAGTAGACCAACTTTCATCGAATGTTGACCAAATCACCGAGTGATCAGTGATTTACTGCGCGGTTGCTAGTGTAATCCCAGAGCATCTTGATAAGATTATCAGGAAGTGTGTAAAGATCAACATGGAACTCGCCCTCTGTGTTGCACGCCAGGTTAGTCCTGTATTGAGTAACTTGAAATTGAAAGGGGCACAGCAGCGACATAGATAGATGGACTCGGGAAAAAAAGCAAAAACTCACGTTCAACATCATTCTTGGTGTATGTCTCCGGCGTTTTATTATCATGGATCATTTGAACAACCTGCAAGAGCTCCTCCTCGTTAAGCTTAACCAACTGCTCCGCCAATCTCTCAATATCTACATTGCCAGTGGTTCTCTTGCGCTTCTTGTCGGACTCCTTCTTTCTGCCATTCTCCTCTCCAGGAACGGGTCCGGTCTCTTTCAGGATTGCAAGAAGACTGCTGGAAGGGTTCTTGAATGTGATGGGATGTTTGGACTCGTAAACGTTCTTGGCGAAGTTGAGGTCATGTTGAATCGTATGCTTGCCGCTCTTCTCGTTGACGTAGAGATCGATGGTCATGTCGAATTCACCCCATCCTTCGTTTTTGCAGGTGAATGGAGGCGAATGGAAAGCTATTCAAAGTTTCGCATTAGCTGCTGCTCGTCGCAAACCATTTCTTTGCGATATGGTAATACCATGTAGAGAAAGGAGTATACGGACTTTGGGTTGGCCTCTCGAAAGATGGATGGAGGTTATAGACGGCCTTGGTGAAGCAATTTGCGGGTTTCTCCTTCCCGGCTTCATCAAGTAGGTAGATGTTGATGCTCCATTCCTTCATAGGGAATCCCTCGTTTCCGGATGGCTTATCGCTGTAGTCGATTCAATCAGTATGCGCATTGAAGGTGAGGTAGTAGGCAGGACTTACATGTTGTGCTGCTCAGTGACCAGCTTAATGGTTCTTTTGACCTGCGGAAAGTATCAGCACTATCTCTATGATGCGCTTAAGGATACACTCGGCGCAATAGAGAAAACCATTGCTAAGTAACAAAAGAAGAAGAGACTCACATCTGCAGAGACCATCTTGACTTCAGTTGCTGCGATGCTAAGGAGTTGTGGGGAGTTTTGGTGCGAGCAAGTTGAAGTTGAGGTTGCGGTTGAGGTTGAGGTCGATATAAATCAGTTGCGGAAGGTGAGTACTGACGGGCACGCGCGTGAAGCTTCGCGACAGCAGGTGCATGTGTGGGGTTGAGTATTGAAGCCGGAAAACCGAGGTATACTTTTAAGGCCATGATCGCCTGCGAGCCTCAGGCCATCCAAGCCATCTACTCAAGTAACTCCAGTACTCATGGAAACGCATCTATTCATTTTTTGGTATAAGTAGCCGAATTATTTCAAAGGTCTCGAGTTATTCAACATAAATAGAAATCGGAAAGTAATATCTCTAGGTTTCATACATCCCCTGACAAGTGCCCCAGTATCCTGGATCCCTACAAGCACCAAAACACAACAGATAGATTCAACCAAGTCACTTAATCAAAACAAAGACAGGTCAAAGTGGGACTATTATTTAGTCTAACTACAATCTCAAGAAGCCCCTCCTCGGGCCGCCGCCCTTCAAGTCAGCCGGAACCGAAGAACGACTAGATCCCAAGAAGGCCGAAGAACTCGTTCCATGTCCTCCACCATCATCAAATCTATGACTTCGCCACACAAGCTCGAAAGTATGAAAAGGGGAGAAGAAGAAGAATGAAAAATATCGCCAGATTCTGTCCGGAGGGACGAACCCAATGATTGTTTACAAAGAGGTGTGGGGAAACTTCTCGCCAAACAAAAACAACGTGACGTGGGAGTGGGGGAATTTGTGTTTTAGTGAAGGGGGAAAAGGCTTGATGTATTCGTGCAAAAGCGGTTCTCGTGACTTTCGTAATGGATGTGAAAGGTGTTGTTACTTGGATTGAGATTGAAAAATTTCATAAGTCCTCAACATGTAAAGTTGGCCATGGGCTGTTTAGGACTTGGCGAACAGAACCTCGTTATCCTGTTGGGCCTTGATGAATGCCTCCTTGAATTGGTTGGCATCTGTAACGAGATCATTAGTTTCTGCATGAAGATAAGTAACTGAAGATTTTGACTTACTCTCAGAGTTGGCAAATCGAATAGCAAGAGTTTGTGCCTCTGGCTCACCCTCACTGACATCGGCGGCAGCGTTCCAAACCCAACTTCGGTCGGATCCAACGTTGGGGGAGAGCTTCATCTCAGGGACGACTATAAAAGTTAGCACCGCATCCAAACCGATTTCCCAGTTCCCGGCACAGGAAAATAGATATGCACATACTGTAGTGGTTGGCGCAAACCTTCAAAGTTTTGTCTCGGCGCATAACCAATCTGGTCTTCTGGTTCTCCTTGTGCTTCAAGAGTCTAACATCACCAGTTCCACGCTCCTTCCACTCGTTGTTGCTCTTGTCGAACTTGAAGAGCTTGGCGCGCATCTTGAACATCTGCTCCTCGAGCTCTTCGTTGGTCTTGACCTCAACTTTCTCGGTGAGACGGATGACTGGCTCGAAGTGGACATCCTCAGACTCGGGTGCCTCGTCCTAGATAACAAAACAGGTCAGCAACCTGCCATCTGCGGACATTTCCAAATGTAATGGTTTTGTGTCGTCGGCATACCTCGGGGTTCTCTGAAGCAGCAGCCTCCTTATGGGCCTTTGCGGATCCGGAGTTATCGCCACGATCCTCATTATCTACCTTCTCCTTCTTGGCTCCACCTCCAAACATAGCGAAAACATTATCCTTAACACCAGTAGCGGCAGAGGTAACGGTGGTAGCAGCGGTAGATGCAGCGGCGGTGGCTTGCTCGGTCAAGGTCTGCAAAGGTTTTTCATCGTCAGTAAAAAAATCGCGATACCCCTCCTTCAACTTCCCCGCCAACCCCCACCAAGCTCAAGCTTGGTCCCTCGCAACATCATGATCGCGACAAACAAAAACTGCAGGTGTCAAACTTACCGCGCTTTCATCCTTCTTGGCACCTGCGTCGGTGGTAGCAGAGCTAGTGGTAGGCTCCGTCTCCTTCTTCTCGATAGCCGGTGCGGCGGTAGTGCTGGCGCCTGTGGTGTCGGCCATCTTGAGGGTACTTGATGTGGATTTGGAGGAATAAATTTGCGTGTTGCAGGAAGTGGGAAGTAGTAAAATACTTGTGGATCGCGATGTGGCCGGGACAAAATGATGCAAGTTGTCAGATGTGGTTCAAAGGTTGTTGTTTGGGGTGCAGGCCAACTGTGGACAACCTGATGAAATATTCGCTTAGAAAGACTAGCCTGGGGCGCTTATCGCTTACTATCTCTGCATACTCATGTTCACTGCAAGACTACCTACACACCACTTGGCAGTCTGAAAGCTCACACAAGAAGATTGATACTTTTAGACATATTCTGTTTCACTATGTAAAGGTATCGTGGGAAAAGAAAAAAATATGATTTGCCTCGTGACACTAACACCAGGTCTGGCAGGTGCCGAGGACCCCTACATCTCCACCAAAAAGACATTCATTGGTACTTGTATCACATCAAGCATTCTACAAACAAACTCGATGAGAAGGGTATGCTGCCATAACTAAGAAAACGAAGAAGTAAAGACTATGATACCTCAATACACCACCCCAAATAACTTGCTCAAGCCGTTCCGTTAATATCTCTCGTCGCCACATATGTATCCCATCAGTCTCTGAAAGAGAGATAACGACTCATTTACTCAGCCTGTGACTGTGTATACCTATTCCCATACCTGTCCTACCATTCCCATACCATGATCCATAACGGCCCAGTTTCGTAAACGCCAAACTAAATAGCAAACCCGTTCTCATTCATCATGTATTATTCGCTGAAAAAAGCAAGTTTGGCGTGTAAAGCTCAGCTCAGGCCTTCTGTGTCTTCTTCCCGCAACTTCTCTTCTTTAGAAGTCCAGATTTATGTGCAGACTTCATTGCCTGATTCTTCACTCGGTCGAATTTCTTCTTCAACGCCTCTTTCTGGGCGTTGCGAGCTTCCTGGCGCTTGCTCCGGATTGCTTCGTAGGCAGCCTTCTGGTATCTGGCATACTCTTCCTGCTTGCCTTGCATCTTGAGCCAGAGTAACTTCGATTGGACCTGCGCCGATAGTATACCGTTGTTAATAGGTTCTTGGAATTTGTTCAATTTCTGTATTTCTTCAGCAAGCTTGTTCTCTACGTCGGCAAGCTGAAGACTAACTTCCTTTGAAATCATAGCACTACGCTTGGCAGCCTCCGAGGACATTGACTTAGCCAGTCCAGTAAGGCTTTCCGAAGCAGATGATGCTTGTTCCATAGCAAGTTTTCTAGCTCCCTCTAGTCGGTTCAAAGTAGCTTGTGATTTCGTTCGTGCATCTTCAACCAATTTGTCAGCGGAAGAGAGGAATTCCGAGAACGGATCCGCAACACTTATTCCCAAGGGGAATGACGCGATCTTTCCAAACACATTTTGGATTGCTTGAACAGTAGTAACTCCAAAATCAAGACGGAAGGTCTCGTTGACTTTTGGTCTCTTGGTAGTGACAATGCTGATGTTAAGCACGCCGTATGCCTCTTTCTTTGGTAACAGCAAGACAATTCCCTCGTCTGAACTGTAGGCACGTTCAGCGTCAACGGTGTAGTTATCTCTGGTAATATTGACGGAGATAGCCTCCTTATTGAGCCAGGTCAACTTGGTTGCCGAAGGAATGCGGATCAAAATTTCTCTGTTTCCAAGGATCTCAGCGGAACACAAAGACTTATTGCTTTTCGAGTTCTGCACTTTTGGCGAAGTGGTGCTGAGTTCCTTTGATGGCACGATCGATAGACTGTTTGGTCCTGACGGCGGAGCATTTGTAATGGTAATAGTGTGAGTGGAGGTTGGTATTGCAGCCGAGCTCGTGGTAGCTGTTATGCTGGGAGCAACCGCTAGAGTTGCCGCAGAAGTCGTGCAGAAGCTTGGTACATCTGATACAATCTTACTGTTAATTGAGATGGTGCGTTGGTTTGAATACCGATAGCTCGGAATAGCCATCAAGAGTGCTGGGAAGACTGTGCAAAGAAGCAACCCAAGCCCAACGTGCATAGCAAGTTTTTGCCAATCAGCTGCATATGAATCCCGAAGATCATGAAGAAAGGCGCCAAGACCATAACCGTACTCGTCTCTCTTGACTGTACGAGATCCATTCACAGATCCCTCTACCTCATCAAGGGGTTCATGGAAGCCGGTAAGAAATGCGAGGTTTCGATTCATTTGTCTAGCATCAATATTCAAGAAAGAGGCAAGATCGATTGGGAGTCTCTGATGAATCGTATTCATTCTTCCGTTTTTCGAATCTCGAGATTCCAAACACATATGTATAGAGTGTTGATCCAAAGGCATAAATTGAGCACGGTCAAACATTTGCTTATGTGATATGACAATTGAAGGGATATTGTGTCGACTCATGAACTCTCTTGCAAATGATCGAGTACGTCTGGCGTCAAAGTCATCGCTGTCTGAGCAGTAGAACACCGAGATATGAGGAAGTTCCCATTGTGGTTCGATATTGTAAGTCTTTCCTTCAGGAGCAGATCGGTATGAGCGATCCTCGGTTGTCAATACGATGGTCTCGAACCCTTCAGGAGAATCCTCATGTGTCCCTACGCGAGCAGACAAACAATCCTCAACCTTGATCTGGTAACCCGAAGAATGCATAAGTTCAATCTCTGGAGTACGCTCAGAGCCAAACGCCGAAACTGGAACAACATTGTATAATTGTGAAGCAGAATCTCGAATGTGTTTTGCTCGCTTGTCCCCAGCAACTGAGGCAGTGATTGTGCTGGCAAGCTTGACAATAATGTCCTGCTTTGCTGAGTGACTACCAACATAGAGTATGCGGAGAGGCTCTCGGGTAGAAAGACCTTGTTTGGTCATGGTTTGTCGAATAGTAACAACCAAGCGTGGTGGAGGAGTTGGAAGACACATGTCTTTGGCCATTCTGGATGTTTCCTCCTCGTCAAATTCCACAACTGTATGTTTGACAGAGACATTCTCAGCACCGAGATTGAAAGGTTCCTCAAACTCGATTGACTGAGAAAGTACTCGATCCATATCCTCGATGATAACTGCAGAGCTTCTGCCTATTGTGGGGGTCTCGAAGGCATCTTGAACTGCTTGGTTGAAGCCTGGGAAAGGCTGGGTGGAAGCATGCTGCGAGTTATTGTCTTCCCCGCTCCCGTCATCGCTTTGCTCTGTGTCTGCTAAGCTGGCTATGTCATCAGGGCGTCCGAAATCGGTGGAAGCAATCGACTCGGTGGTTGCATTATCGGTTTGACTCTCAGTATCTGTATCGATGAAGTCATATGTAGAGTCCCCTAGGGTACTGCCATCCTCACTGTGTACAGACATGTTGACAGGCGTGATGCTCTCAACCCAAGAACTCACCCGTTCGTCTATTGCAGGTGAGGTGGGGGCTACTGGGAAACGGAGAGAAGTTGAGTCAACCGGAGATTCACGAGTTGGCGTATGTTGGTTTGTATTGGAATGTTTGAGGTAAGAGGAGGAGTAAGATCGTGAAGACGAGGCAGAAGATCCGCTGGAGGTTTCCATGGTCGTGTTAGCCCTAAGAGGTCATGTCCTAAAAGGCGGATGACTGGTCGAGAAGGAAGTGTAAATGTGCTATACAGGGCTGGCTGGACGAAACGAGATGAACGGGTGAACATGGAGCAGAAGAGAAAGAATAGGAAGGGGAAGATGCCTACTTTTTGGGTTGCTGTGGGGGTTGGGATTATGAAGGCTGCCCCGGCGTGCCAAATGTCCAACTATAGTTGTTGGTTCGCAGATGGAGCGGTCGTGGTCGTGTCGTGGTGGTTAGTCGAGTCGGCGTCCTGGCTGGCACGGGCGTTCAACTACTGCCAGTACAATGGAAGTATCAGACCGGGAAAGAGTCGTGACAGCGTTCAGTAATAAAAGGTACGAGCGAGTACTGGGAGATCTTTGGAGAGAAGATGGAGGAAGAGGAAGTTGTCCAAGCAGTCCAAAGCCACCAGATGAGGCATTCAATGCTGGGAGAAGGGAGGGATGATGGTGCTGCTCCAGTTGACGAGGAGCAGGCGGGCAGGCAGTGACCTCGTCTAATAAAGCGGCGGACCCGTGGACCTCTCTAGGCACGGCAACCTAATTGTATTTAAACGTCACACCATTAGAGCCTATTCCCTCGTAAAAGTACAAAGAACTCGGGCTATTGAGCCCCAATTACGCTACAATTCAATATATAGGTGCCTAAGATCTGGGAATAGTTGCACTGATGGGCTAATTGCAGAGGTGCAATTCCTCGCTTTCGTCATCTCGCCTCGCTCGTCAGCTGTTGCTGCCCTAGACGTGCCCTTGGAGGGGTATCTTGATACGATGCGATACCCATCTGACGCATCCCAGTCGGTAGTCCTAGCGATAAGAGCCCTGGACTGGTTGCCTCGCTGGGCTGAGCAATGAGCGCAATGCAGACAAGTCGTAGTGGAGTGTTGAAAGAGTCATCTGTTCACAACACCTTCTCCATAAATGCCAATTCGACACGTTTCCCCAGAGAAATTGATGATAGGCTTTTCTAACTGGTGGACTTTGCATCATATAAACAAGCTAAATAACCTTCTTCGTCGTCCTGCATTTAATCGTAGTCCTCATACACTGAAACTCGCGCATTCAGCCCGTCCTTATCGGCAACTGGAGCCCATCAGGTGGATCGCCCTCATTGACAAGGGCAGGCATAAGTCAGAAGGCCTAAACTCCACTGAGGGGTTCATGCCAATGACTGACAGCGATACCGGATTGCTGAAATCGCGATTAAAAAAGAATATAACTCCAATTTTTGAAGATATAATAAAAAGTCCGTTGATGTGTAGCAGTATTATTTTTCACCCCTTGTTCAATTACCCTCTCCTTGAACACAAGACGCGGGGTATCGTGCAACTCTCTCAGGCACCTAGAGCTACTCGTACACCGTGTACAAGAACTATCCCGTTTGCAACAACAAAAAAGTCGGTAAGAGTCTAAGAGATGATTTTTTTCGTTTGCCCTACTTTTAAATTTTACCTAAAACTCTTGGTCAACTAGCTGAACCTTGTTCCCATCTTCGTTTGATACTTTTACATTTTCCTGGAATCTTTGGAACAATTTCGTTTTGTGCTACAGAGTTGGGATATTGGAGAATGTATACAATCCACTGCCGCTTTTCTGTGAGACCCTTAAATGCAAGTAGTTGAATAGAGTAGGTGCTACTACTCTACTCTGTTCATCCTAGTCCGACTACCTACCTAGGTCCTAGGTACTCCACTCAACACTACTCGGGTACTACCGTACTTGAGCAGCCCATTAGTTCTTTAATACTCTGGGTAATGATAATGTTGTTAGTAAAACTTGAGTAGTTCATTTGTCTTCTAATACGCTGGGTAACTGTTTTTACTGAACTTTTCCCATTTCACTATTCTCTATTCAAGTACTATTACAAGCTACCTAATCTTTATCCAATCTTCAACCCTTTCTACTCAGCAACCCAAACAGCCGCCATTCCCATACCAGTTCCAATACACATACTCGTAACACCAACCTTCTCCCCCCTCCTCCTCAACTCATAAAGCAAAGTGCTAACCTGTCTAGCACCAGTACAACCCAAAGGATGACCAAAAGCAATCGCACCACCCTTAGGATTGATTTTCTTCTGATCTATACCCAACTCATTGGCACACCAAAGACACTGACTAGCAAAAGCCTCGTTGATCTCAAAGATATCAACATCATCCTTGGTGATACCCGTCTTCTCAAAGACCTTTGGAATAGAGGCCCAAGGACCGATACCCATAAGTAAAGGATCAACACCAGCGATAGAAGCAGCAACGTATTTACCCAAGATTTGCTGTCCCAATTTCTCAGCTGTAGACCGCTTCATAAGGAGAACAGCAGCGGCACCATCGGAGATCTGACTCGCGTTACCGGCGTGGATTGAACCATCTTTGGCAAATGCTGGCTTGATCTTGCCGAGACTCTCAGCTGTGATGCCTGGTCTGACACCATCATCTTTGCTGACTGTGATGGTCTTCTCATCACCAGTCTTAGGGTCTTCCCATTTGACTGTAAGAGGAGCGATTTCCTCGTCGAATAGACCAGCTTCTTGTGCTTTCAAAGCCTTCTGGTAAGAGCTAGCTGCGAAAGCATCTTGGTCCTTGCGAGCAACTTTACGGTCCTTGGCCATTTGTTCGGAAAGGACGCCCATAGGTACTTTGCAGTTTGCAGCAGCAGGATGAGCTTCCAAAAGATCCGAGAATTCAGTGACAGCACCAGGTCTGCAATATTGTTAGTTTCGTTCAATCTAAAAACAATTCCAAGCAGAAAAGAAGAGCATCTTCACATACCCATACTGCAAACTCATCGACTCCACACCAGCTCCAACACCAATCTCAATCATCCCCGCACTAATCTGATTCGCAACATCCACACAAGCCTGCAACCCACTCGAACACTGTCGATTCAAACTCCTCACCGCAGTCTCAACCGGAAACCCCGCCGCCAAAGCCGCAGCCCTGAACTCGGTCGCTCCACCCCCAGGAGGCAAAACACTTCCCACAGCAATATCCTCAACGAGTTTCGGATCAATCTTCGATCGTTCGATTAAGGATTTAAACGCGCCGATGAGGAGATCTGCCGCTGCTGTATCTTTGAATCCGCCTTTTCCGCCTTTCGTGAAGGCCGTTCGGAGACAGGCTGTTACTACGACCTTTGGGGGGCGTTAGTGATGCTTCAATAGCTGAGGAGGGGGAAAGGGAAGGGGAAACGTACATCATCTGGGTTCTTCTCCAAGATCTTTGCTCGTCCTGAGCTTCCTGAAGTGCCTAAATGGCTGGAGACCTGTGTAAGGCGTTGTTGAGCTTCAATTCCATCTCATCAGCTCTATCCTTCCCTAAAAACAAGATAGAAAGAAAACAACACGACAACATACCAGACATACTGAAGAACCAAAGTAGGTACTCAGTAAACAATCCAAAATCTCAATCAAAATCTTAATCAAAATCTCTCTTTCAACAATCAATATTCAAGAATCAGTCAAGAAGTAAGGTTCCGAGGTACAGTACGAAAGAGTCTTTTTGAACAGAGTCAGGTAAAATCAGAGAAAGTTCCGTTCCAACCTCCCTCGCATTTATTCCATGCATTCCGTCCGTCTTCCACTCTTTTGCGGTCAAGCTGGCTGGCTGGCTCGCTGGCTTAGCCGAGGCCCCCATCCGTACAAGCTGGGTCTAGGATTGGCTCTGCTCCGTTTCAAAGTGGGTCAGGTCAACCAAGACTTTCACATGTCGGGGGTCGGGGGGTGGGAAATCCGGGGAAAAGCAATGGAACCGATCATTGAACATCAATCACGAGGGAGGACATGGAAAGGAAATAATAATCAGGGCAAGCTGGAGCTGGAACCCCGACCGGACCGGACCGGGACCTGAATGTTTTGCATGTGCTATTCTTCATGATTAATGAATTTTTTCTTGGCTGACTGAGTGAGGATTGGTAAAAATGGAAGATGACCCCCGAGCTCGTGATAAAGGAGGATAGAGTATGTAAATTTCTTCCTTGTTTATATTGTTCTGCTTTGAATCTTTGAATCTTTTGCTTGGCTTGGCTATTTCAATTGCTTTTCTATACTTGGATTAACTGTTTAGGTTATTCAAATTGGGACTATTTAGGTACTACCGCTTGATTGTCTACCTACTGCAAGCACTAAGAAAACCCCATTGCCATGTTTAAGTCTGGTATAATTAAATAATAAACGCTAAATGGTATCTATACTCTAAATAATCATACAAAAACCAATACCTATATCTCAACTCGACGTCCGTAGACCGCCGGTAGCTCATAAATCATCAATTACCCCCGGAACACCAACTATCCACCCTGGATAGTAACCTCTAAACCTCTAACCCGCTCTACTCGTCCGGGTTCTCTTGAACCCAGCCTTTGCTCATCTCAACCGCCTGCTCCCACTTCTTGAACATCCTCTCGCTCTTCTTTCTATCAACTTGCGGAGTGAAAATAGTTCGGTCTTCCTTGTTGATTTCCTTCAACTCGTCAAAATGCTTCCAAATACCCACTGCGAAACCAGCTGCAATTGCTGCTCCGAGTGCTGTCGTTTCTCTCATTACGGGCCGGTCCACTGGGATGCCAATAATATCTGCTTGGGTTTGCATAGTGAGGTCGGAGTTGGACATGCCTCCATCGACAGCAAGACCTCCGAGCTTGTGACCAGAGTCTTTTTCCATTGCATCAAGAATTGCTTTGGTTTGATAGCAGGTGGCTTCTAGTGTTGCACGTGCAATATGACCTCTTTGGGTGTGTGCTGTGATACCGACTAAATAATCATTAGTACAATGAATCGGTAGTAAAAGTATAGAAGTGACTTACATAATGTTCCCTTGGCATCGTCAATCCAGTAAGGTGCAAATAGCCCGCTGAAGGCAGTTACAAAAACAACACCACCATTATCGCTGACTGTTTCAGCCAATTCGGTAATTTTGCTTGAGTGTTTGATGAAGCCCAAGTTGTTCATCAAAAACTTGACTCCTGAGCCAGCAACTGCAATGCTGCCCTCAAGAGCATAGATTGGCTTGCGTCCACCACCAAAGTCGTAAGCAACTGTTGCCAAAAGGCCATGTTTTGATATCACGGGCTTTTCTCCAACGTTGTAAAGTAAGAAACAACCTGTTCCGTAAGTGTTCTTGGCCTCTCCTGGTGAGAATCCGCACTGGCCAACCAAGGCCGCGGATTGATCACCAAGACAACCCGTAATCTTAATATCCTTCAAAGCTCCCGAGGCGAGCTTCCCATATGCATCTGCATCAGAAGATGGAACAATTTTAGGGAGCTTGACTTTAGTTTGATCAAGTCCGAAAAAGTTTAGGAGCTTTTCGTCATACTGAAGAGTGTGGAGGTTCATGAACATAGTACGAGAAGCGTTTGAACTGTCTGTAACATGAACACCTGCATCTTTTCCACCGTTGAGTTTGTAGATCAGCCAGCTATCGACGGTACCAAATGACAGTCTACCCTCGTCGTATGCATTCTTAATAGCTTCCACATTTCGAACGAGCCATAAGAGTTTGACACTTGAAGGATATGTTGACAATGGTAAGCCGCACATTTGCAGTAAGTCCTTAGCACCAGGTCTGGCCTTCAGTTCATGGACAATGGATGAAGTACGAGTATCCGGCCATACAACAGCGTTGTATAGAGGCTCCCCGGTGATAGTGTCCCAGCAGACGGTTGTCTCTCGCTGGTTTGTTATTCCAATAGCTTTGATTTGGTCTTTGGTATGCCCCAGATCCAAGAAACTTTCCGTGGCTTTCTCGATGCATTGCTCAACAGAAGAAAACAATTCATACGGATCATGTTCGTGCCAACTAGAGTACTTAGTTAGCAGGTGTTATAGAAGAATAGTGATGCAAGCTTACCCTGAGTCGGGATATATGTTTTCAAATTCTATCTGATGACTGGCAACTGGCGTTCCTTCACAATCAAAGATCAAAAATCTTGAAGACGTAGTTCCTTGGTCGATGCTGCCGACAAACCACTTTTCTTCCCGTTCTAACTCTGTCTGGGAGAGCCCTCGGGGTAAATGCATATGGTGCTCGTCAAGTGCCATAGGTTCAACATTAATATGTTCAACGTGGCTGACTATGGCGTCTGGACTGCTGTTCTTCATCATTGCTGGGTGGTCAACCACCAAGATTTCCCCTGGAGACATTACTGAACACATGGGGAAAGGTCGAGGCTTTGACTGCGGCTGCGGCTGATGGGTTAAGGGAGGACGGACGGGGCCAAGAAGCGGGGTTGGGGGCGTCGCACAACGGCAAGGTGCAATTGGGCAAGAGGAGCAGTGAAAGAGACTTGCGGGAAGACTAAGAGAGACTTGAAGAAGGCGGGTGAATAGACTGGTGGACGGGAGGTATGGGAGGGACGGAAAAATCGAGGGGAGCAGCGGTTTTTGAAGAAATTGAGGAGCGACATTGGCAATGGCTTGAAGAGGCAGCTTGATGTGACATGGTGCAAACATCAAGAGGGGGAGGGCCCAGAAGGGAACGAGGGGGGGGGAGATTCCACCAAGGACTCGGCCTCTAACTTCGACTGGCTCTGGCACTGCCTGCGTGGGAAACCCTCGAACACCTGGTGCACACCAAATGTGTACTGCTGTTCCTTGCGGAGGACACGGAATTGCCACTGCTACCCTCAACCCCGAAAGAAAAAAAAGCTTCCATGTGATGGATACTGCGGGGCACCTACCCGCGGACACTCAGACAGTTACCCCAGCTGGGGGCTAGAGCCCAGGAGATGCTCGAGCTGCTGTAATTTCTCGGCAGCGACAGCTCGCTGGGCTCGATCATCAGGTACCCTCGCATTCCTGCGCCCAAGGTGCTTTGATGTACCCTCAACAACCATGAATAACCATGAACAACCACAGATTAAAGTGGAAAAACTGTGGACATGTTGGAATTGGTGGACAGGAGATGTTCCGGATCTTTGCTGTGGTGGACAGTGGTGGATACGAAAAAACCCAGTCCAGGCCCTTCTCGAGCCTTTCCAATAGAAGCTTCTCGGGAAACCTTCCATATCTCGACTTCTTCAGATCGCCTCATCTCACCAAACTCCAAAATTCTGCACCACAGACCAATTTTCGCTGGCCTCTCCACCCATCACACGACGGGAAGAATCTACGACCTCCCAAAAATAGCTTCAGTCACCGCCAAGTTCTCTCCTGAGTGGTCTTCCCCCGGAGACGGACGCTCGAAAAGGGGTTAGCAATCGTGGGAAAATGGGGAGAAAGCCGGCGACTCCTAGAGCACTCAATTTCAATATCAAAACCACCACCCATTCCGTCCTCCTCTCGGCCGGACAACATCGTGATGGCCCATCTGAGCAACCGAAGCGTGAGCCAACGTGGGGGTCTTGCTCGGCGTGCGATTCTGTGCGGCTGCGCCTGTACCACTGCCTACTTCATCCTTATGGAGTACATACGTATACGCCCGGTACGTACCGTCACTGATGAGCACAAAATCAAGGTCGAGGGCCACGAAACCCATTCTTTTTTCGTGATATCATGGAGATAAGCATCACGAGCATCATGGTGTTTCGTTTCACCATGGCCATTTGCCATCCTGTTGCGCCTTTGCCTCCAAGTGGGCTGTCGATCCATCATGATGCATTGCAGCCCCCACTAAACCCACTTCCCAAAAATCTCACATAAATGACATTGCAATCATGGAATGGGGTCGAGACTTGAGGGTTACTCGTAAGACATGAACAATAATAATAATAATAGGCTCCTTCCAATTTTTCTGGGCTTTACTGACACCTTTGTAGACCTCCTGTTGGACACCAAAAGTGGCAGAGAGTTTTTTTGTCCCTTATCTCAACTTTCTTGATCTTCCTCGATTGTTCCAACTACTTTGGGTAATTGAGATAATAAATCGAAAGTTCTAGGACAATTGAAGCAATTGTTCAAGATATCTCAGACATATATTTCAATTATTCTAGTAAGAAAGACAACTGGTTATTTTACTACCGCGATTTTTGTTTATCGGAAGACTTTCTCCTACTTGGTTCTGTTGTGAAAGATGGGATTCCTCATGATCTTGGCATGGAGTTCCATATCACTCGCCCAAATGTTATCACTTTATCATTGCGTTGCCGTCCAGCCAAGCCAGCCCATGATTCTTAAATCAACGTCACGCATTCTCTTTGGCACAAGCTTATCATGATCAGCTTGCTCCAAAGGATGGGTCGATTACGAATTGTGTATGATGATGTATTTGAAGTGCAGATCCTTCCATCGTCATTGTTATCTCTTCCCCTGCCATTAATTGATGGCTCTCTCCACAGTAAATAGCTCACGCGTGGTCACAACTTTTGAAGATAATTTATGACGGTTCTGAAAGTTCAGAACAATCGATTATTTTGCTTAAGTATAAATGAATGGTTATTACAAAAACTAGTTTAACGATTGAAGTGCCATAGAATCGGAGGACGAATGAATGTATGATAGGCACCAGTGCCAAGTTTGATGTCCACCCCGAGTCTATAGGGCGAGTTCATAGATAGTAAGGGCCCGGCGTCTCTCTGGAGCTTGGGCAGATTGAGGAGCTTGAGCTGCTTGTGCAGCCCAAGCAGCTTGTGCAGCTTGTTCACTTTGCGCAGCTTGAGCAGCCTGCGCGGCTTTGGCAGCCTCGGCGGCTTGATCAGCTTGTTCCATTGCCTCGACCTCCGCATAGAAGGTCGCAAAGGAAGGAAGAGAAACCTTCATCTTGTCGTCATCTCGGATGCGCTGGACCTTTTCGAGGGGTTGCCAGGCTTGCTGTTCCATCCAAGACACCTCTGTCGACATTGCAGCTGTCGGCTGCGATTTGACAAGAGGTGGAAGTTCAATCATCCTTGTCCTCGGATCGAACCACTAGAATTGGTCAGTGAGATACCATATACCTACTTCCTCTGGAAGAAGCACTTACGGGCATGTGGCCATTGTTGAGTGCGTAGGTCGCACTACCTGGTTGAACCGCTCCGTTTTCCCTCATCCTCTCCCATTCCCTTTCTGTTGGTGGCAATGGTGGCAGATAAAGCTTCTCTATCTGTGCACGAGACTGTTAGCCACAAAGAAACACAAGTACTACAGACAATTGCTAGCCCGTGATAGTCAAAGGACATATATTTTACTTTCGATGGGGGATCTTACATCCATCGGTGAAATATTGGGGGGAATGCTAAAATAGAAGTAATAAGGTGACGTCGTGTCCGTTGACTCCTCCATCCTTCTCTCCATGAATCGGTCCGTGGATCTGTCCATTTTTGATATTCCTTTTGCTGTAAGAGGAAAGAAAGTACGTGATGAAGTTGAAGATTGTTGAATCCGAGCAAGTGCTCCCAGCGCAAATATGTAAAAAGGTCGGAAAAGGTCGAGAGAAAACAAGCAAGTGACCGACCGGTCTAAAAACAAAGAAAAAGGAGAGGATATAAGTTGCGAAGTCTTGCAAACGCGCAAGAAAGAAACAAAAAAAAAAACGGAAACGCGAGCAGAGGATTTTTTTTTTTCCTTTTTCCACAGAAATGGTCCTGTATCAAAGGGTGTATATTTTTTGTCTGCTACATTTTTTGAAACTTGGACAAGGGAACTTTATCTTTTATATCTTTTTCGTATGGCTCTAAATTAGTGTTTGGGTAGTGGTAGTTCGCTAGAAGCTCACGATTTTCTTTTTGTTTTTTATCAGTTACGTCTTGATTTTACAGTTAGTCTGTCACTTGATACTTGCTGCTACACTTCATTAATTAGCACCACCTACCTACCTACCTACCTAGCGAAATATCGCTAAAAACAACACGACGAGGAATTTACTGGGAGGAAACTAGGAGATAGTACTCGCAATCGATTTTTCTAGTTCCATCATCCTCCTCTTCATCTTCATCTTCACCGTTTTGTTTTTAATCGAAAATTGTTCGTTCGGATTTGGTTTTGAAGGTACTGTACGTACTGTACGTCATGGATGCGATGCATGACTGGAATTTTTTTTCTTCTGTGTTTTTTGTTGCGTATCGCGAGATGATGGGATTCTTCTTTGGATATGGGATTTTATAGATTGCCATATGTGGTATGGTATGGCATGGCATGTCATGTTTGATTACCTACTGTGTGGTATGGGGTGATGTGATGTGATGACGTTGGGGTTTTTGTATAAGTAACTAGGTATTTTTGGATGATGTAACTACCATTCATTTTGGTCGCGAAAAAGGGAGTTGAGACCTTGTTTGTGATGGGACGGGTGTTAGATTGGGGCTTAGGGTGAGTTGATGGTGCAGTGGGAGTTCATGGAATGGGTTCCGTTGGGTGTTTGTAGGTAGTTAGTTCAACTGACTTGTTTTTGGTTTCGTTGCGTAGTAGATAATTGGAATGGGTTAGTTGTTAGTTGTTAGTTGTTAGTTGTTATTTGTTAGTTGTTAGTTGTTAGTTGTTAGTTGTTAGTTGTTAGTTGTTAGTTGTTAGTTGGAGAGAGATATCAGATAAGACTTCTGTGCTAACCTAACCCTTCCTAAGTCTATTTTTTTCTACTTTTAGTGTCTCTGCATACGGCGGTGGGTCATTTTCCCTTCTTTGATGGGAGAATCTGATGAAGAAGTGTTGACGAAAAAGATTGGACGAGGATATCACTGATCTCGATCTCGATCTCTTTTTTTGGTTAATGAGGTTCAGGTTTATGTAACTCGTGTTGAGTTCTTTGGAAGGGATAGCATTCGGACATCTTCGGAAAATGCTCCGTTTGGAGATTGGGAGGTGTTTTGGTTAGGTGAGCGGATTTATATTAGCACTCCGTGAATTTGGGCAATCGGCCTATCGATACAGAGAGAGAGATATATGAAATGACTTCATTTATTTCAGGAGCAAGGAAGTTCTTTGGTTAGATATAGCCGATTAATATTCTTTTCTTAAATATTCTCGTTATTCGTGATGTTACTAGCAACACTATCTGGACACGAATATTTAAAGTAGGTATCTAAATAGCTTTCATCAAAGGAAATTATTCAAGAATAATTATACAATATGTTTCAGTGAATTTGACTGTGCTACCAGGGTGAATTGGTCCACTCCAGTTTTCGGTGAATGAAATATATCACCGACCTGGAGAAATATCGTGCTATTCACCAATTTACAATACTCAAAAAAATGTACAGATTCTCAGGATTCACCCTTGTACTTTTGGTTTCCTTAACGTAAGCCTGATAATTATTCTTTTCAATTATTGGTGCCTCAATTCTCACCATGCCACTATTACTGGCCTATTACAACAGATGATCTTATGATAGATTTCCTCCAACTTTCCCGAAATTATGAGAGTTTTTTTGATTAAGAAGAATTCGAAAGTACAACCAAATCCAAAAGCGATAAACTAGTAAATTTGTATAACAATGATGTTTCAATCAAAATTTCCTGTTTGGGTTAGCGCATATTCTGAGGCTTCAGATTGCCAAGGCTAGGCTGGCGAGGCTGTCAACCTTTTATCAAACAACAAAACAAACGTTCGGCCTCAAAACATAAAACAGCATCGTAAAAATGGGAAAAGGTGAGTCGCATTCCATATACAAGTGGCTTAAGCTAATTATCTAACCTTCAAAGGCACTGATAAGCTCTACGTACGTTTTCTTCCTCTACTTCCCGTCAAAAATACGCAACGCGCCTAACATGTCCTACAGATCACCCACTCCGAATGGGCCTCTTCTGATGCGTATTCTGCGAGCGCTGGATCCAATGTCTCCCAAAAAGCCCCAAACGGCGCAAACTTCAAACGACTCCCCTTCAACTTTTGCGCCGCGAGTCTTCAACCCTTCCAGAACCCCGTCTGCACACCCGAAGGAACGATCTTCGACGTCGAGGTTATCAGCGATTGGCTCTCCAAACATGGTACCAATCCAGTGACAGGGAATCCATTGAAGGATAAGGATTTGATCAAGTTGAATTTCGCGCGCAACTCGGATGATGGCGGTGCGGATGGGGCGAAGGGGGATATGGTTGATCCGGTTACCTTTAAGGTTTTTACGGATAATACACATATTGTTGCGGTTAGACATGGAAGTGAAGCAAATGTTTTTGCTTGGGAGACGATAGAGAGACTTAATATCAAGGCGAAGATGTGGACTGATTTAGTGGATGATCGGGAGTTTGGCAGGTCGGATATTATTACACTACAGGATCCTCAGAATATCGAGTCGAGAGACTTGAGTAAATTCAAGTTCATCAAGGAGGGGGAAACGGTCCTCACCAAGGAACAACAAGCAGAGCGACAGAAAGGATCCGTAAATATTGATGCGCTTGGACGGGTAGGAGAGAAGGTTCTGAGGGCGAAGGAGGCGGTTGAGAAGGCTAGGAGGGAAAGAGAAGCTGGTGGAGATATCAATCGATCAAAAGCCCTGTCAAAAACTGGATCGAGTAATTCTGCTCCGCGACCATCGATGATACAAGAAAAAAAGCTGGCATATAATGCTGCGCAGTACACAAACGGAAGGGCAGCAGCCAGTTTCACAAGTACCGGACTTACACCAGAAACCAGCGGTGAAAGAGCATTACTTTCAGACGAGGAATACATGTTAAAGCCAAAAAGAGTCAAGATCAAGGGATATGCCAGGATTGAAACGAATTTTGGATCTCTCAACATCGAATTGCAGACTGAAACCGCACCAAGAGCGGTTTGGAACTTCGTGCAATTAGCGAAGAAGGGGTACTACAATGGTGTGATATTCCACCGGAATATTCGAAACTTCATGATTCAAGGTGGTGATCCAACAGGAACTGGAAAGGGCGGTACTAGCATATGGGGAAAGAACTTCAACGATGAATTTGACGGTCCACTGACGCATGATAATAGAGGAGTCATGAGTATGGCTAACAAAGGCAAGAACACCAATTCAAGTCAATTCTTCATAACATATCGACAAGCCAAACATCTCGACCGGAAACACACCATTTTCGGTCGAGTGGTTGGTGGTTTAGACGTTCTCCAAAAACTGGAAAACGTATCTGTAGACTCTGGAAGTCGACCCTTGGAAGATATAGTCATGGAGAATGTCGTTGTATTCGTGGACCCATTCGAGGAGTTCCAGAAGCAGAAACACGAAAAAGACGTCGCGGACAAAGAAAAAGAGGAAATTAAGAGACAAGGTGGAACGGAGGATGATAAAACTACCTGGACGGGAAAACGTATTCGGAATGATGGGACGGTGGAGCAGACTGATCAATCTGGGGGTGTAGGCAAGTATCTCAAGGCTGCTACTAGTGAGAACCGATCGAAATCTACTACTACTGGTGATGAAGATCTGGAGATGGGACCACCGAAGAAAAAGACCAAGGCTGGCGGATTCGGAAACTTTGATGGGTGGTGAGAGCTTGGAGTCCTGAAGGACTTTTATCATCATACCTTCCTGGATCCTGCTTCTGGCCCAGGGATATCTATATCTCCAATATGACACTCACATCCATTCTTCATGGATTTGAGTGCGGATGGCCGGTCTTCTCAATAAGAAGACTACAACGGAGGTACGGAGCCTCACAAGCGTCCAATTCGGTCGCCTAGCTACTGTACTCGCATATTCACGAATTATGAAAGATCACAAATATGGATTTCAGATAGCCGCATCATAGCAAACCCAAACGAAGGAGAATTTGTATAGATAGGGGTTGTATCATAGCTATAAAATGTAAAGGCGTTTTATGATGGTATTTTCTACGATTTGCGTTAGGGGATTTGCATAGTGAATACATATATATATACACATGGCTTTCTAGACCTTCGAAACTTTTTACTATAAACACAGTGAATACTCAATATCGAAAAAATTCCACTTCACTATCTACTCTGCAGCTCTCGAAGAAACTCAGCGGTTCTGGTGATAGGACCGTCCTTGTATCACCAGACTCTCCTAGCCATATTATCACAATAAGTTAGAGCGACAGAGTGTAACGGAGAAATTTCCAAATTATATAGTGATTTGGGTTTCACAAGTTTCGCCACACAATAAGTGAATAGAGAGAGTGTGTGTGTGAATGGGTAGAGAGACTTATATTTTGATCGATAGTTGGTATGGAAAAACCCCATATTTTACTACCTACTCGGTAGACTAACGCTGACTAACCCGTATAAGACAAGATAAGCCCAAATCAGCCTAAGCAGAAGTCCACCCAAAATCCTCTTGCGTAACGCCTAATGGAGAAAGGAATGTTGATATTCCCCGATAACTTACCGTCTGCTAGACACCAAACTCCGCGCTCCCAAGAAAAAAGAAAAAGAAAAAAAAAGTAATAAGAAAGCCCGCAAGAAGAAAACGCCGAAAAGTACTGTGAGTTCCCAGGAGTGCCTAATATAAAGCGCCGCCCAAACTCCGAACCCCCAAATCGCTATGCCTCGTTTTCATTTATTGTTGGAAATCATGAATACCCTGTCCGTTATCAAGAGTCATGTAATCTAGCAAATCAAGTCCTCCTACGTTGACACCATCGGCCGTCTGGGTGACTGGATCGTTCACATTCTGGAAGAATGCTGCGCCCGGAGGAAGATACCACACTTCGTTGGAAGTAGTCCAATCACCAGTGCCACCAAATACATCCGATAAGTCTGGGTGCCCACTCGTACCACCATAAGCAGATCCTGCTTGGCTATAGTGCGTACTTGCACCGAAGAACGGTCCCGGGTTAAATGGTGTTGCAGAAATGTTAAGATCTATGATTGATGGTCAGCGAGGTCTCAATCAAACTATAGAGCGTATGTAGAGGAGTATCTTACCATTTGCCATGTTGTCACTAAAATTGGAAGTGCCGGTATTCCATTCTCCGATCTGCTCCGAGTGAGTGAGTTTCGTTCTTTTCGGGTCTGGCCCTTGGTGATGCATGACTGGACTGCGCGTTTCTTTCTCATCATCAGTTGGGGCAGCTGAGTTCTTTGGGGCACTGATGAATCGAGTACGAAGTCTCGATGTTAATGTCTGCAAAAGGTCTGCAAACCGGATACCTAAATGAACGTCATCGACCACGCAACCTTTTAAGGCGTTCACGGTATGGTCCATCAAGTCGATACTTATCTCAACATCTCGTTTTGACGCGCCTAATGCAAATGTCTTCAGTAAGAACATGGCACCGCTAATGATCCGGAAATAAGTTCGTACAGGTGCATGCTTGAGGTAGTTATTAGGAAGAAGTCCATAGACAACCGTACGTAAAAGACTGCGACTTCCATCAACAACTTCACGCACGTAGCTTTGGTCATCAGCACCAAAACCACCGAGTCTTGCAAGTGGTAACTTTCCATAATAGCTCTGCGTTTCGGGTGATAGAGGCGCACTCGCTGCTGCATTTCCGTTGGCATCATGGCCTGGGTTGTTTGGATGAGTAGCAGCGTTGCTAGTGCATCGTTCAACAACGGCCTGAAGAGATAACGAATTAACGTATACTCTGACGTACTCATACTCGATTGTGAGAATGTGTCGAAGATATGGCGGTAGCCGGAACCGGTCAAATTCTGTTCTCCAATTGGCAAGTAACGGTTGGAACTCTTTAAGAAGCGTAACATAACTTCCATTCTGAATAATTTCGGTGGTGTATTGCCTTGATCGAAACAATTTTTCGTTTCCAAGTCGCATTGCATTGCAAATACCCGCCCAGCAATGGATAATTTGATCGTCCAGTTCCAAATCAGGAATGTAATTGAAGGTATTGGTAATAGAGGTTGCTGTTTCAGGAGTTTTGCCCTCGGCTGAGTATCTTCGCTTACGGGGTGCAAATACAGGGTCCGTATCACGCAAATTTTCAGGAACCATGTTCGTCCATCCAAGACGGCCGGCCAATTGAGTGACATATATCAAGAGAAGTCTCTTGATTCTTGCGGCTCTTAATCGATAAGCTTCATCCTCGTACTCGGGTCTTGTCATTTCACCTCCGGCAGCAAGTAGTTCGTCAATGTTATCAAAAACACCCAACTCATATGCAAGGCCCATTGCTGTACTCAGGAGCATCCAACACATTCGGTCACTTCTCCATGCAGGTTCAAGCCAGCTATCGATTGTTTTTACGCCAGCTGGAAAGTGGTGACCATCTTCATCTTCACTGCCGATCGTTTCTGGTGTTTCATAAGAGGGGAGCATTAGCTCGTCCGTTGCTTCGGCTGGTGGGAAATGAAGAGCACGAGGATGCCATTCCGTCAGAATCATGAGACTTTCAATCGTGCCCAAAGTACGCAAGCTTCCCTTTCGCAAGCCTCGCCATGGAGCAGTGCTCGAAGTTTGTGGTCCAGCTTCTGCTCCAGATCCACAAAATCCACCTCCAAATGCTTCCTGACCCCACAAACATCGTTCAATCATCCCACGAAGGTAGGTCCAGAGTTGTTCATGAATAGCGTGAGACCGACAATGGCGTCCAAGGCCTTCAATTTGTCGATATCTCGTAGCTATTGTCAAGAGTGTAATGGTAAGAATCGGCTCTTCTGTCAGAAGAGTAAGATGGGTAGCAGGATCCTTGAATGTGGGAGGAGAGATAGGAGTTAGAGGTGAAAGATATTCATAATAGCTAGGTAGTCTTGTTAGTAAAATCCTGCAGAATATGGGCACAAAACTTGCTAGGAAATATAGTCGATAGCCTCAGCCGGCGTGAACCATCCCGCTCGAACAAAACGAAATCTCGACCAAGCTTTGATAGCACTTTTGTATCCAGCGTCGTCGATCACATATCCTCTAGCTAGACCAGCGGTAGCTAATGCCGGGTCGATAGCAGGATCTTTGTCAACTGGAGTAGCAGGCAAGGACTGGCTCTGAGGTTGAGGTGTTGTAGAATGCTGTAAGTTCCTGGGCAAACTGTTTGCATTCACTGGTGACATTAAACTGCCGCTTCCTCCTTGAGATCTGCTCCGTGTATGACCCGGGCTTTATAACCTGTTAGCAGTGGTTCTCGCAAAATTTGAGAATTGGCTTACCTGTAATTCGCTGCCTTATACAACAAGTCCAACGCATCATGAGTACCATATACCTCCCGTCGCATCACCTCTTGAGCCTCAAGGTTCTCCAATTGCGGGTTCGACTCGTCGCTTATGTTTCGACCGTTGTCATCTCTGGCTGTGGTAGGGTCGGCATCTCTGCCTATGGTATGGTTGGAGTCGTCTCTGCTACCTATGGTGTGGTTCGTGTGTGGTCTACGCAATGGCTGTGATCGTCCAATCGAGCCTCCTGGAGTCAATGGAGGTCCTGGGGTGATTGGCGCATTATCTGGCCATGGAGCAGGACCCGATCGTGACGGAGGAGCTCCCATGGAAGTTCGTCTCGCCGGGGCTGGAGGAGAGGTATGTATCATCTTTCTGCCATTACGGATGATGTACTCGTCGCCATATTCGTACCCTTCTACGCTATCCTCTCGACCGTCGTCGGTCTTCCGCTTGCGCCGGGTTGCGGAAAAATAGCATTCTTTGCTCTCTCGTCGACATCGTACACACGGGGGGTCGTGGGGGTTGTCTACGCTTCCCATGTCACACTTGACCTTTCTGCGACGACATGGCTAGATAAGGGCAGTTTGTCAGTCCTGACTTCTTTGCAATCCGAGATCCCCAAGCTGAGTGGTGGTTGTGCCGGATGGCTCTATTATCAGAGTCTGATAGAAGTAAGTGACAATTAACGTACAATACATGCTTGATAGACTCTCTTGTGTTGCGGGGTGCCATCCTGTGGCTGTTGCTGACCGGAAGCTGGACCAGGTGCAGCAACATGGTCTGGTACTACAGCGACTGGTAGGAAAGTCGTCGGACCTGAAGTAGTCCCCATAGACATTTTCCTGAGATGCAGCAGATGCTGCCAAAGCTTTGATCGGGGGCGCTTTCCAGCGCTTGGAGACGGGCTGGCGGGGGAAGAGAATGGAGGGGCGCGTCGGCAAAGGTTAGCTTGCCTAGTTGGGCCGAGGGCAGCCTTTACTGCTACTCTGTACTGCTACTCTGTACTTGATGATTGTCTAGACGTTGACGGCAATTTCTTTCCGCTGGTAATCGCATCTAGTTCGGCTCTAGAAAGGTGGGATTGATTGTATATCGCGAGACTTGTACTGGGCAAGTACGCAAGCATTGATGGGAGACCAGGCCATGCCCTGGTCGGCTTTAAGCCGGATGCTCACGCGCCGGTTGGATCATGTGATACTATAGCCATCATAGCCACCACCATCATAACCATCATATTGTACAAGCTAATGAGTCATCAGTTACTCTCATCCCTTATAGGTACTTTCGAAAACCAGCTGTTGCACTGTTGCACTGATGGGTTGTGAATTCATGTATAATCTGTTCTGAAGAGGTTATGTTAACTGAGAATAGTAGGTTGTGTTGTCTTGAATCTCTTATGTCACAACTTCTAACTCACCTTCGCTTACTTGGCAATACAATCAACATTGAGAGGTCTGTATGTATACAAATAACAAATACGCCACTAACTGATCACTGACATCATTAGAATCATTCACTATAACCCCACTTGACGTCTCTTCTTGTGCCTATCACCCTTTTACTTGAGTATATTTGGGCAAGTTAGAATAACTTGAGAAGTTGAGAAACTTCCTTAACGAGCAACGAAATAGGTCAAGCCATGGTCGCATAGCTCAAAATAAGTAACTACAAGGAGAGAGAAAGAAAAGTGAAGCCACATTTCCATAATTGGGAATATAAACAAGCCTTCATCAAGAGCCAGGACTGCTGATGGAAGAAGGCAATCTTGTTGGTCCAAATCAGGTCAAGTAGGTCGAATGAACGAGTACTCAGATAAATATATGTATCCAAAGAAAGAAAAGGGGTTATGATAGTGCCCCAGAATTTACACTTATCTATATAAGTAGTACCAAGGACTGTGTTTGAGAGATGCTACTCGTAGAATATAGTGAATATATCTCCATAGATCTAAAAGAGCTGACTCAAAAAGAGATCATCGAGAAAAGATAAAATCCTCAACAGATGTCCTTTCCATCAGCTCGTCATGAATTGCAGCAACATCAGCAAACAAGAAAACCAGAAATCCTCAAGCAAAAAGCAATTCCCCATCACCGTCTCCGATCGAAAGAACAGTCACAGATCGTACAGCTCCTCAACACCAACAAAAAACATATCATTTGTCCACTTACTCAGTACACTTCCCATGGCTCTATTAAGTAGTATTGACCCAGCACTCCCGCATCCAAAGATCCACATCCAATTCAACAATGACGAAGTTGCCTACATACATCCCTCGCCGCTCGTCCGATCCTAGGATCCCAGGATTTCCAGATCGTACAGATCCTCAACACCAAAAAGATATATCATATGTCCACTTACTCAACAAACTTCCCGTGGCCCTATTGTCACAGAACTCCCGCATCTCCAGACCCACATCCAATTAATCAATGACGAAGCTAGCCGCTCGTCCATTCCAGGGATCCCGAAATTTCCAGATCGTACAGATCCTCAACACCAAAGTAAAAACAAAAACATATCATCCATCCACTTACTCAACAAACTTCCCATCCCTCCCTTGTCCCAAGACCCACATCCAATTAAGCAATGACGAAGCTACCTAATCTACATACCCGAGATTTGGAAAGAAAACCCCAATTCAAAGACAACTTAAACTTCAATAAAGAAGCTTCTCATTTTTGAGACATCATACATGATAAGGGAGATGCGACTCTACCGGTACAGTATTTAATTACAAAACCCTAATAGGCTAATAGCACGCGAGGTTCGATACTGTCCTGAGGCTAGATCGATCTAATCTCTAGTATCGATTTTACACTTTCTTAGTTGGGTTCTTTTTACTTCGTACTCTATGCAAAACAAGCAAAACGAAAAGATTCCGAGGAAAAAGACGGGAGTAACAATGAGTAGGTAGATTGTAAACATACCAGTAGGTACAGTACTATGCAGAAGTAGAAGCAGATTGAAACCAGTAGATAGATAATATTCAAACCAACACTCACCATCATCATCTCACCCATCCATCCATCCATCCACCCAAAGTATCCATCCCTCAAGCCTCCCTCCATCAAGAAAAAACTCCAAACACTCCCAAGACCCCAAGACATCACAATCAATATCCCACCAAATATGCCGCACCCACCCACTTATCTAATCTACCATCTACCATCTGCCATCAATCTGCCATCTGCCATCTGCCATCCATCCGTCATCCGTCATCCGATCCCACCCACCTACCTGCCAGTGCCATCTCAAGCCAACATCAAAGTCTCAAATCCCCCAACCCAAAACCCAAAACCCCCAAACTCAAAAACTCAAAAACCCAAAAACTCAAAAGAAAGACACAAAGAAGAGACCCCTAAAACCCAAACAAGAAAAATCGAATCGTGCAGTCTGCAGAAACCGAGAAGAAGAAAAAATGTCCACCTCGCTCGAAACGTCGTCATACCTACTCCGTACAGACCGTGCGAAGAGGTCCGACCGAGCGAGCGAGGACGCCGAGGAGAGGAACGTAGTTGCAGAGTTGCAGTTGTACGAGTAGGGAGTCACACCAAGAGAGCGGAGATCCGGAGTCTCGGATTCAGTCAGGGCTTTTTTGGCTGAAGGTTGATGAGGTACCAGTACAGTACTGGATACCAGTATCTGAGATAGTGGGAAATAATTAGAGCTGATTAGGAAGGAAGGGAAGGTTTGGAGATGAACTCCTACAGTAACTTCTAGAAGAAGAAGAAAATAACTAGTCAGGAACGTAATCTTACAGTACCTTCAAGGAAGCAAGTAGCCGACGGAGAATCCTATGCGAGTGAGAGTTGCTAGCAGACATCCGACGGAGAATCTCCTGCGAGTGAGAGTTACCAGTAGGAATAGACAGAAAGCTCACGTAGGGACAAATGGCATCAAAAAAAGAATATTTGGTAGTTCAAAAAAAATGTTTGGCTCTATAGCTATCTCTCGTGTTTTCCACCTCATCTCTAATCTCCGGTATCTTCAATACCCCCGTCCTATATCTTATCCACCTGCCTGTTCTTATCTGCCAGACTTCATCATTGATCCTCTAATCCTCTTAACTCTTTGTTAAAGAGGGGGTATGATTTAGTGAAATTCAATGTGCACCGTAACAACGTCGTAATAAGGAAAAGCGAAGAAGAAGAAAAAAAGCAGATAGCCAAACCCAAATTCCTCGACCCCCACCCAGACCCTCATCAATAGATAACACAAAAGAAAAATTATATAAGAAAAAAAAGAGCAGCCGGCCACGATAATTGAAAGAGTGGGGTTCGCTGCTGGTATAGAAGATTTAATACTGGAAAATTGAACCTGACGCCTCGCTATGAGTAGTATGTAGTGTTTTTTTTTTAAACGACACAATGCGAAATGTAGGAGAATTAATCATTCGACATGTTGAAGTCTAGTAGGAAGGGACTGGTTTATCGGACAATCTGGTTCTTTCTTAATATAGTCTCCAAGGCTTTGGTATCGAAAAGTGTATCTTCTGGTATCTGATCGATGATATATGTGAGGTTGGCGAAAAGGTCTCCTTGGTTCTTGTAGGCAAGAATTGCCGGGACTCCGGCGTTGTCGAATTCGATGTCTTCATAATGGATTCGGACAAAGTGAATTGAGGGGTTCTTGGATACCAATGGCATAAGAGCATCCGATATAATCTGTGAGACTTGACACTATAACTCGTGTTAGTGGTGGTGCGCGAAGTGTGGGTGAAGAAAAACATACCTCTGGATCGTATACAAATACAACAACGACGGTGTCTCTCGTGACCTTCTCAATTGCATCCAAATAGCCGAGTGCGTCGACCTCGTCGAATCGCCCATATCGTCTGACACTTGGACTAGTTCTTCGGTTTCGAATATCGTTTCCTTCTCTTTCCAATTCCATTCGTCGTTGTTGTCTCCATCTCTCAACAAACTCTTCGTCCTCCTCGTCACTATCTTCTCCATCCTCCTTTAGAAATGACATGGTACTAGATCTCTTGTCGATAGCAGAGGTTGATTTGCTGGCTCCATGTCTCTTTTGACCTCCATGGCGTCTCGCTTCCTCGTAACTTCTTGCATCGGCAATGACGCCTTTGACACCGGTGGTCCTTCCATTGTCAAAGTCACTGTGGGGGAGCCTGAGGGTTCCTGAGCCGGAGCCGGGAATACGGTCGAAAGCTGGCATCCTCATGGTTTCGTCTAGTTTCTTAGATAGATACTCGTCGTCTTCGTCTATGTCGCTGTTCTCTCTGTCGTTGTGGTAGTCTTCGCGATCTCCTGGGTGTTGACTTTCTTTTTCAGAAGCTGAGGCACGGCTGATAAGATTATTGAATTCTTCTTGTGCGGGGGTTAGGGAGGCGTGTGAAGCTAAGTTGCTGGTAGACATTTCGAGAGATGTCACAGGGGAGCCACGAATCTTATATCGAGGATAAGGTGAGAAGGAATGTTAGCCCTGGTGGAGAAAATGTGGTGGAAACGTGGTGCGTGAGCGTGGCTGCGGTTGAACAGGGGGGGACAAGAATGGCCCAACAGGGAGGGGCGTTGGTTTGTCTGAGATATGATGGAACGTCCTTCTGGAAGGGGGACCCCTCGGGAAGTGAGTCAGGGACTTGTATAGTAGAGGAAAAAAGATGATTGGTTCTTGAGCTGGGGTTTTTTGGTTAAAGGCGCGCTTGACTAGGGCTTGTGTGAGATAGTGCCCAAGAGATCTTTACCTGGGTTGTTGACGCCTGGGGTAGCCTTGGAAATGTTTTGATGAACGATTGATCAACGGTGCCTCGTGAAGATGCACTGTACTTTGATGGGAGAAGTTGGAGAGATACGAATATGTGGAAAACAAAATAGATTGTGTGATAGAGACGAGAGCTGCTTTGTTCTGGAGTCCCCTTTCTTTCAGAACTGGTGTAGCGGTCTAGGGATGAACTGGACCTAAGCTGAGAATAGTGACCAAATGTGCCGATGGATGAACCGCGGCTTCAAAGTTCTGTCGTTGTTTCACCATTAACTTAGGCTGTAAATTTTGATGGCTTTGCGCAGTCTGTGGCACTAATAGTGGAGTAGTTTTGCAGCTGGGGTGCCCCAGGAGGACAGGAACAGAAGCGAGGTGTCGTTGAGGAGCAGCTGGAGCTCAAAAATGTGCTTGACACGAGGCGGCAGGGATTGACCAACGTCAGGCCCGGAAATAGATTGCGGTATACCCTACGGAGTGTAATTTTCATGGATTATGGATGGCAGTTGTCAATATTTGCGGATCCAGGAATGCCTCGCTTCTTTGTTGGGCGTGGGTTGCAGACAAATGAAGAGGCGATTTGCCTAGATTTGCCCCCCTTTTGTTTCGTGCGTTTGACCCCTCTGCTGGCTCTCTGCTTTAGCCTTTACGAACTCGAGTGGACGGCGATGCGTGCGCTCAGTGTGCTTGTCTGGTCTGAGGCCTGTCCAGTATCTGCGTGCTACGGTCCTTCGTCTGCGAGTTCTCGAGAGAGGAGAGTAGTTAGAAGAACGGGTACGGCTCGAGTACGGCTCGAGTACGGACTGGCCTGCACTTGATTCAAGTAAATACTCACTCACTCACTGTAGTGACTGCACAGGAAAGACGGATGAGGTCGATTCCTGCACAAGCGCTGGCAGTGGCAACAATCTATGAGCTATCGTACTGCGGGGTGGCAACACGACCAGAGTTGGAGTGTTGGCGGTCAAAAGGAGGAAAGTTCCGAGAGTAGGTAATTTAGTTGGCTTGGTCTTGGAATGGACTCGATGGAGTGCGAGGTGATCACTGGTCACTGATAACGTGAAGCAACGGGCTGGTGGCGCGCGGCGGCGTCTCACGATGTGATTGTGGAATTTGTGGATGTGGATGTGATGTTGGTGATTGCTGATGTTGGCTAAGCGTCGTGGGGGATCTGCCAATTGTTTCTGGTGGTTGAGCACGATGGTGTTGACCGTGTTGTTTGCTATTCTCCATTGCGGTGCTCTTAGTGGAAAGCCATGGCGAGGGAGGGGGAGGGGAAGGGGAAGGGGGAAGGCTCAAAGGGCGCGGATGCGAGGAATGCGATGGCAATGGCCATAGCCATCGCTCTCTTCCATGGCTTGCGAGCTTGGGGTATGGCTTGCAGGGGTCACTATTAGAGCAAACCTCGCTGCAAATTGCCACTCTCCACCAAACGGAATCCAACTGTGCAAATTTATTCAACACTAGGCAATATACATCCGAAAATCCGAATCCCAATTCCGATCCTAATGCTGTAAGATATAATTGTGGTTCTATACCTATAGTTGTGCTTCGATCTACTAAGATCTACCCAGCTAATACCAGTACTAATACCGAACTAATACCGTACTATACTTCGTATATTAACTATGTCTCCAATATATTTACTATTACTCTATTACCTACTCTAAACCAAGAAAGTTCTTCATCGGTTATACTTCAAAGTAGGCCGTATACCAGCTCATCTAATAGTTAATTCTCAACAGCCACAACCTTCTTACTGCGTGCATCCAGATTCCTTCCGATCCGACAATCTACATGGCGCCGTAATACACCGACAGCTATTTTGGTTAATCCGTCCACCTGCTTTTTATATCATAAATACGTAGGTAGTACTCCGAAGCCAATTCCTTGCTCGTACCAGATCACGTTGTGCTCCCCTCTTTCGTTTTCGTTTTCTCAACAGCTTGGTCCAGGTCGATGTCATGTCACTAATCATTGCATTCTCAAACCTCTCACCCCACTGTTTCAGCTGCCCTGACACCTTATCCCCACCTGCAAGGGCAGTACCCATGTCATTTCACCCCTTCCAGCAGAACCTTCCATTTTACTTCTAGTGCCCTTCTAGTGCCCTTCTAGTGCTCTTCTAGTGCCCTTCTAGAAGGAAATGGAATGGTCCGTGCATCCGGCGAGGAATTGGCCATTTTTAGCGAACTTCGAGAAAGGGTGCCCGACCTTGCGACTGCGCCTCGTTAGAAACAATAATGCGGCTCTGAAGGCAGGGGACAAGGAAATACCGAAGTCGACTCCTTTACATCAACTGAGATCTGTTCAAGAAATCCAACCAGATACGAACTATATCTGTGAGCAAAAACCGGATTTGCCAATAGCAACCCAACCCGAGTTTCAAGGCGCTCTCCGACTGAAGATCTCCCCGGTCACGTCGACCACAAGCAACGTCCAACGCACATCCCAAAGTCTTGTTCGCCCATCACCCCCTATCCCCCCCATAAGGCCACAATAAACTCCACTAATGACATAGCCCTCCCGGGAACTCCGATGTCGAGTTCTACTCCTGTCACTTTTGACAAGTGTCGATCAGAAACGGGATGAAATCTGCTCAGTAGGGTCTATCCCACCCCGAACACTCAATCTTCCATCTGAAAAGCTCTCAGTCATGCAAATCTCGCAAGACTGAGTAAGAATGATTCAAACAAAGTATCAAATACGAGTCGCTCTTCGCAATATGAAGCGCCATGTCCTAAACTCTGCCCATCTCTATCTCTCATTCGAACTTGCTTGAAAACGTCCACTCCATCCTCCTCTCCATCCATCGTCTACCCCAGTCGACGATCTTCGTCATGCAAGATCCGAATCTGCATCCTTCCTTCCGGACGCAGCACGCTCAGTTACAATTCTGACTCATCTTATCTTTTCCCAGGGCTTTAGGAGATTAAAGACGAAGGCACCCCTTCCCGATCTATCGGGAGCCCGTTATGCGAAAGTTTAAATAAAGCCCTTCGGTCGGATCTATGGGACGACTTGGTTTTGGGGTCCGTGGCGGTCAGTTTGCTTGCTTGAATGGGGCATTAAAGGCCGTGGATGGTCGCATCTCTTGCTTTCTTTGGCTTTATTGAATCGGTAATGCGACCCGATTTTGGAATTCTGGATGTAAATGCGTTTATGCGTACTAGCACGTGTTGTGAGTTTAATGGTTCAGATTTATACGGTACCGATAATTGAGTGACGTGGATATACACGTATGCTCTTCTTGATGGTTCGAGTTTTGAGAAAAGTGTTTTTTTCTTGTGTTGCTTTCTTCATTTCTTCAATGAGTGTGGCTGTGATGTAGTACGCGGCTTCGTTTAGAGAAGACAACCCTCGAGATGAGATCTTCAATGACGTGCTCACCAGGTTGAACGCCAATGTCTTCAATAAACCTTAAGCTCGTTGGAACCAAATAAAGTGTAAGTTTTGGACATGACCACTACTATCATTCTTCGGTAAGTTTGATTAGCTAGTAGATCTAGTAAAAAAATTGTTTGGTCGAATGGCTGGTAACCCGGTATAGTCGTCTTGACAACTATCGCATTCCCTTGTCCTCGTCCTCGTCCATATTAAGAGCTCGTCTTTGGGAATATTGATACAGGTGCCTTGGATGCAACAATAACTTGGACTGACTTGACCGCTTAAGCCTCGAAAGTTCAAGGAATAACAAAAAAGTCTTGCGATGTACGATAAAGAGCTCATCCTCCATATTGCGTAATCGGCTTGAGTTGGGTCTCATTTGACACTCCACCCACCAGATAGCCAGAGAGAGTTATAAAACACAATGGGTGATACTCCAAAAGGCCAGAGTAGTCTTACATCCCACAATTACTAACTGATTTATTTGTTGTCTTCAGTAGGATATCTCATGATTGACTATTCCGGCATATTTGACAACGCTCAGAATCATGATCAGATGGAATCAGAAATCGGGATATAGCAGCGAAACAAAGAAACAGAATAGCTACTATTTCTGATATCAAATTCTAGATTGTCAATTGACTGACCTCGGGAAAATGGGAGCTACGTTTTGACTGTCTAGGAGTCGAGGAGACGCAATTTAGTCGTGCCTCTTTGGAAGACATACACAAACCCCGCCCAGCTTAGAAACCTGGCTTTACTGTGGAAACTAGATCGTCCACCCAACTTCCTTTCGTGGCTCAGTACTGACAGGCACAGCAACCAACTGCCGCAGCGGCACTGCTTTTCCTTTGGAAGCCTCATAAAGGTCCCTGAGTTCCTTGTAAATTTCCCCGCCGGCACTGGCTTCGGTATTCTTCTTTAGGATATCACGACATGTCGTATTTTCATACTGTGCTAGACACGGATGTATATCATGGTATTGCGAATGCTACGTGGATACTGGTCTAAGCCGCAGCTCAATTCCCGTTCTTTTCTTAGCTTCCTTGTAGGGTTTTGGGATTTCGGGAGATGTTTTTATCATAAGATGTAGAAGATGGGTTGTTGATGGCAGGTGGTGGTGATCTTGTAACAGCAAGTTTGACTAGTACCGGTATCTGCAGTCTCTCTCAGCTTTTGAAGGTCGTGACTCTGATACTTGTTGGAGATTATAATGTTGTCAAAGGAGGGGCAGAACTTGATGAGATGCGCATCTAAAAGACTATAACAAGTCGCAAGGATCTATCAAGGTACTGATGTAATACATAGGTCAATGTCTGACCCCAAAACTTATTGTGAAGAAGGAGTCCCAGAAGTCTTAAGTCATCGAAGCGAAGGGTACCACTATGTTCACAGAAAGACCCAGCATCCCACCACAACCTCTTTAATCAAGATACTCCAGCCTTTACAAGATCGCTACAATTGTCTAAGCTAACAACCACAAAAACCCAAGAATAACTTACAAGGGTAAAATAACTCTTTGTATCACAACCCCTCTAGTTATTACTGCTATCTGTCATCAGAAACCCCCTCGTGAAACCAGTGTTTCCCTTAAGATCAAGACGGAGGATCCAGTGTTTTAAATCGAGGATGACAGACATAAACCCACATCTCCCCAATTAGCACAACATGAATAATTTGAAACGGGAAATCGCGAGACTATTATTGGTGAAATGATCTTCTTCTAATCAGCTAGCTCCCTTGACTATATAAGCGGATATGACGTGTATCTCACATGGAGTTACGGATTATTATTATCTTTGGTGAACAAGCGAGTCTCGAGAATAAGCGCAGTAGTCGTAAATGCAAATAGGTCGTGTCGTAGGAGATTTTAAAGAAATGAGTTCGAGAAGTTTATCTGATGGCAAAAACTGGTGTTTAATAAACTGATATTGGATGATTAGAGGAATTGAATGGGTATTCAGTTTGCAGCGTTCAAAGTAGAGGAACAGGGTAGGTAGGGTAATCAAAATATGTCGAGATATTTGCGGTTCACTCACTACCCCACCACAGGACCAGGGTCATTTCACAGTATTTAATACGCAACTTAACTTTACTTTACTTTACGAATTGATGAGTTCTCTCCTTGTCTATTTGCAACGAAATATAATCTTTGCTCTAGAAGTACGATAATTCTGGCTTGATAGAGGGTCAGAAAGATAAATAGAAAGGTGGTTATCAATGTTTGAGGTTTCCGAAGAACAGATGCGAGGGTTTGCGCGAGCTATCTGATAACACTGCTAGTGGTACTATCAACTCATTTATCATCTCGCTTAAAATCAAAACATCTACCTCCACACCACGCTATCACTTCACAAGATTGCTCAAAAATAGTGTCCAAAACGAGAAAACAAACTCGTCTTCTCATACTGACAGAGGATCAATGCGTCACTCCGGTCAATTTGTCCTCCGTCAACACTTGCCTCACTTCCAGGGCTGTTTCTGCCATGGTTGGGAAGTCTGGGGCTACCTATCCGAGATTTATGCTAAGCTCCTTAGTCACTGATGTTGCTATCGCATTGCCGGTGCCTCGCCTAAACTCCTCCTGATAGGTGGGGTTTCAAGTTGTTGTCCAGAGATAGCAAGATACAGTAAGAAGCAGAACCCGGCGGGGGATAATGGTTTGAGCGATGAGTATTACATGGATGACATGAATGACTATGAGGATGATAAGTACGACGAGGCAGAGTACATTTCTATGTGTGAGGAATACAAGGACTGGAACTTGGAGATGGTTAAAGGTCTCGAGAGGGGGGGGTTGCACTGGCTTTTATAATTTTCTTGTAGATGAAACAGGGATTCAGGAATGGGAGAAAAATGACGATGTATTAGGACAGGATGAAAGTTATGGATTATGGCTAGAAGGCATAGGTAGAAGGGGCATGTCTGTCCCTAGGGGGGAGAAGCTGTTGGTCAGGCCTCAAGAAGAATTGATATTTGGTTCCTATCCTAGGGTGGAAAAAAGGGGGCAAAGTTGACTCTAGCAGGCGACATAGTTAGGTCGGCGGCATTTATGTTGGTACAGAAGATAGTGTTGAGAAAGTGAGAAAGTGAAGGAAACGCAGACGATCATATATATTAGTATGTTGTTGTGGTGTTTCTAGCGTATAAAATGAGTTGAGTTGAGTTGAGGGAAACTCAAAGGCTTTTTAGCCCTACTCAATTCATGAAATGGCTTTTATATTCTTCTTAAATAGAGTAGGAAATATATTTTCTACTTGTTGTTTTTAACTCTGGATTTTTAGGATAATTAGTCTTAGGTTAGAGAACAACATTTAAATCTGTTAGTCATCCGTTAGCTCGTAGCAATATACGTTCTAGGCTCCAACGAATGTCAAATAACCTTATTGTACCAGGAACATTAGGTGACCGTTATTACTAACTAATGAACATAACAATCCTAGGTTTTCTTAATACAAAGATTTGATCGATAACATGAATAAATCTTGTTAAATAGAAAGGACTGTCCTAGATGGCTCGTGTAAAAAGAGTTTAATATTCTTCTAGGAAAGAGCGGGAAATGGGTTTGTTAGTTGTCGTTTTTTAACCCTAAATTGTTATAGATTAATTAGTCTTTACAGGGGAGGCCCGGGAGGGGCAAATTGAAATAAACAACGTGGGATTGTAGAATTGTTGGTTTAGAGATATATGTCAATATCCAAGGGATATCAACACTATAGTGTTATAAGCAATTCAGGTCTGCCTTGATATTCCAGCGCAGTCGAGCCTTAACTAGTACTCAAAAGCATGCTCGGTGGTTTACCACCTTTGACTCTAATTGGTTTGTTCTTCGTGAGAGAAAGCCTTTCGGACATGGGGCCCTTAGCCTCTGACGACCTTATGGTGCCCTTTGGACCAATGTTGGAAATGGTCGGAAGCAACGGACTATCGTGTTCTGTGTGAGTTCCTATATGGTATTCGAAAGCAAAGACAATCCCCTGCTATATTGGTCGATCGACGAAAACTCAATTTGGTGGAATCTAATATCTAATTTGGAATCAGTTCGTTACAATATCTTTGCAGGCACAATTCTACCCTACTTCACTCACTACATCCTCCTTCACTCCGTATACCAATCATACTCTGTACAGCCACATACTCTCAGACCATCCTCGTAATTAAGTATTCAAATAAGACTGCCATCCTCAACCACAGTTAAATGGCTCAGTGGGTGAGGAGTGAGTGTTTAACCGTTGGTCGAAAGAGTAAACATTGGATAGTTTCCCAGGTAGCCTCACCTGGGTAAAACCAGGTGATGGTTATTTCTTTTGCTATTTTTTAGGGTGGAATGAAGAGGGAATTTGAGGTTTTAGACCTCTTTTTTGCTTAAGATTGAGGGGTTGATTGAGGTGAATTCGGTCGATGAGAGGTACTGTAATCCCGCTTTGGCCAAAGCAGTAGTTCGATTGCTAAGGAGTTCAACAACCGAAGCCGCAGTGAATGGAGTGGCTCCAGACAAGGCTCTTTCTAAAACAAGGGCTATGAACAGTCCAATTGGCGCGACAGAGCCGGTGAATTCCAAGATCAACAAGCGGATATAGACTTTGATCAGGAGGAAGAAGAGGCTGATGTGGTTGGCGATTGTTCGAATCCAACAGAAATTATCAGTCAACCTCACAACCGGCTGCTATGCGGGAAACCATGACCTTACGAGAGTTTGACGACGAGGACCTCTCTCAAGAGACCACAAATTCCAACTGCAACATAGCGAGGGCGACGAATTCGAAGACAGACTTAACCTTGTCTAATGCTTTGATAGCCAACCCTCGCAAGCGTGCAAGAATCAACATTGATGAACTTCTTCAAGACGAGGATGTCGAACCACTGAAGTCAAAAGTAAAAGAGAAGAGCTATAAAAATGGAGTCAAAGGACTGAGAGACCTGGGAGAGATTGTTGGCAGACATGGACTCGGCCAATTGATTATGGAGTAAATAGAAAACGAGAATCAGAAGTAGATCAAGGGTTTATATATGTAATTAAGCAAATTCAGGGCGTCCTTCGGGACACTTTGGCGCAATTCGAACATTTGCACACTTCGAATCCACTTGGGTTTTCAAGTTTTCGGTTTATCCGGTCAAATCCTCAATACTAGGTTATCTTCGGCATCCTCAAAGTCATTATCCTCTAGATTGGAATGAAGGAGCGGTGGCAGTTAGACCCGAGGTACAGAGGCTACTACGGGATTAGAATCCTCAGGCACCAGCTTTCAGAGTAGACGCCTCAAGAAGGTTCCGATGGGCAGCTAGATGGATACGAATCTAGTAGTGCGGTCGTGAAAAGGTACGACTGGACAGCAGGTACTCGTGCTAGAATGGATGTTATGATTAGGAAGGTTCGCGGGATCTCGCTTAGAGGGGGGAGTAAATGGAAAGCGAGAATCAGAAGTAGAACAAGGGTTTACATACTAAGTACTCGAGCGTAGTGGGTCTATAATAAACGTAACCAACCGAGTAGAATATATGTCGTAACAAGAACAGTTAACGTAATAAAATTTATGTTCACGTCCTAAAATACCCGAAACTCAAATCTGTTGAACATAGGATCACGTGACATAGCAAGTGACCTATGTAGGTCTAACCAAAACTCCTGTATATAAGTAGGGAGCTATTCCCCTCTAGAATAGCTCTTCAATCAATCAATTATTACTCTATGATTTGAACACCTTATATACCTTGTAACAGGTTATAAGCCCGGAATTCCGCACCAGGCCTTAACAAGACGCAATTACCGAAAACAAACAGAAAACTCTACTAAGTCTAAAAACGAAATATCCTTAATTAATATAAGCGTGTCTTACTAATAAGAGCTATCATATTCTATTAATATAACATTACTACCTATTACTATCTAAATAAAACTTACTTTAAAATAAGACTAAGTAAAAGGAAAGTAGCAAAACTAAGGGGATCTAATTTTATCCCTAGCTATGATCCCTGTACGCTGACTAAAATATACTAGAAAAACTTTAGCTCGGGAACTTCAATTTTCTAACCCCCGATTAAATCAACTAACCTTCTTAAATTCTGTTATAAATCATACGATACTGTCTTAAAATATTAAAATAAGTATAGAACAAGGAACACAATCTCCGAACACGACAGAACCCCCGCCTGGTGGCTAGGACAGGAAGAGCCTGACAGAAGCCTTAAAGAGACGCTTCCTAGCTACTCGAAGGATAAAAAAGAGTAAGCAACACTTACCCATTCTACACTTTAGACTAGACCTCTACCCCTACTACACCTAAACACTTCTTTATATAGACCCTAAATTCTTCTACGAGGACTCTCAACTTAAAGATCCAGATTATATACCCCCCTCGACTCCCTTAGACTTAGAAGACTTAGACACTAAAATCGAGATATCCTAAGACGAAATAGACCAACTAAAGAACACTTCAACCTCTACTAATCTTTTCGGCCTTTACGCTAAAGAATCTCTATCGTCACTATGTCCGACAAATTCAACTTCGCTCCCTCTACAGAATAGAGTTTAGTCCTTAAACTCGACACGACTAACTGGTCTACATAGTACTTTAAACTTGTTAACGGACTCTATATTAAAGCAGACTACTTCGAACAAATCATCGAACACAGAGCTACTAAACCAGTCAAGCCAGTTAGAACACCAGCCGAAGGTAATAACCCAGCTATCGCACCAACGAAGGCTGAACTTAATGACTACGACATTAAGGCAGAAGAATGGCGAAGATACTTCAGCGTGGGGAGTCGACTTATTCGAGCTAAACTAGGATCTGACGTACGAATAAAGGTCGAGAAGGAACTGTACGATATTAAACACCTTCTAAACGTACTAGAGAAAGGCTATGTAAAAAGAGGCTTAGCTCGTTTTAATGAACTTGCTGTAAGTTTGTTCTCCCTACGGGCTAAAAACTTTACAACCATGGCCGAATATAACACTACGTTTACTACAATCGATAAGGAACTAGTAGACCTCTCCCCTAAAGCTAAACTTTAAGACCTATAGCTTAGCCGTGTCTATCTTTTCGGCCTTCCTCTAGCCTACAAGCCCTTTATAAGTTACTAGGCCCGCGACTACGACTGTATATCTAACACCGGAGTAATCGTACTAATATTCGACTTAATGTCTGTAGTTAATAAAGAGGAATCTCAACTAAATAGAGGCGGAACCCTTCTTCCTGCCCTAATAGCAAGTTAAATGAAAGCCTTAGCGCTATAAGCCTCGACCTCGGACTAAGCTTTAAGGAACGGAAAGCCTGTCCCTAAGTGTACATTCTATAATAAACGATAGTACGAGGAAAAGGACTACGTTAAGAAGTATCTATACAAGAAGGCTACGCTCGAGAAACGACTCGTAGACAAGAAAAACAAGAAAAGAATACTAAAGGACAGACATCTAAAAGAGGCAACTAAGACTAGAACACTAGCTCGCTTACTATTACCTATAAATGATTACGAACTCGACTACTATCCTACTTAGATAGAGTATCTCGATCTCGACGCGAGCACCAAGGCCGCTATATAAGCTACCTTATCACACTCTCTTATAACGAAATAGATTATTAACAGTAGATGTTTAAAATCTATCTACTATTAAAAGTCACTCTTTACAAGTATGACCGAACTCTCCTTTGGTGACGTACGAGCAGTTAGAGGCATCGGCGGGGTTAAACTACTAATCTTATTAAAAGGTATAATACGCTTACTAGTTGAAACGGAAACTGGCCTCTAACTACTTATCCTAAACGACATCCTCTATTACCTAACTTTAGGTACTAACTTACTCTCGTTCCGACAACTACTGTCTAAAAGGCTATAAGTAGATCTATAACTCTCGTACGGCTTTATTAGAACCCCGGAAACCATTAATCCTTACGCCTACAAACTCACGGTACAAGGCAACCTGTAGTTCCTTATACTTAGGGAAAAACCCTTACCGTTCCCTCGAAACATAAAGAATCCGTCGGCATCGTTCTAACTATAAAATAAGCCTCGACCGTATTTAGATGCCTCAGTTAAAGCCTAGGTAGTATACACAAACAAACCCGGCAATACAACTTAGCATGCTCGACTAGGACATGTAAGCGATAAGGCTATAGAAGCACTTCGAAAGCGATCCTACGGCATAGATAAAAAGACCTGTACCGAGGGCTATATATACACTGCCTGCGCTAAAGGAAGGATAAAAGCAAAACTATACATTAGATATGTAGAACCTCGCCGTTACCCAATGGAATTTATATATACAGATGTAGTAGGACCCCTTAAACCAGGCATGTTTAGCTTTAAGTATTAGGTACACTTTTACTACGACAAAATAAAAGACAGCGAAGCCTACGAGATATACAACAAAAGCGACGTCGCTAAACGATTTAAAGAGTATAAGGCACGATATAAGAGACTAGAAAGACAAATCTATCGTATACGTAGCGACAATGGAGGGGAGTTTATTAGTAACGCCTTAGGAGACTTCTTTAGAGAAGAAGGTATTATTCTCGAGACTACTGTCCCTAACAACCCTAAAATAAATAGAGCTACCGAACGATTTAGACAAACACTCTAGTAGACGGTAGAAATAATAAGAAGACACTATCCTAACTTTAGACTAGACTATCTATAGCCTAAACTACTTTGTACTTCCGTCTATCTCTACAGAAGATAAATACACTCTACTACTAGTATATTACCTTTTAAAGCAGTTACTAGATCATTCCCTTACATCGACCACCTACGAATAATTAGCTCTTAATATATTGTTCTTAAAAACAATCCTTAGAAAGGAAAACCTAAGGTAGATCAGACCTACTCGGGCCGCCTAATAGGCTACGAAGGAGACTATATTAAGCGGATCTAGACTAAGGACAATTAAATTACTCGAGCTAAGGACGTTTATATTAATAAAATAAAAGTCTCTCTCTAAGAGAAGGAATTAATCCTAGAAGTCCCCGCCTCTAAAATAACACTAGACTAGCGACTTAAAGAAGCTAACCCTATCCGACTATTATAACACTATACCTAAGTTAAGGAAACTGCTACTATAAAAGTTAGCGATCTGATAGGGGAGGAAGCTCAGATTAAGGCGATTTACAAGCAACAACTGCTACGATCTTTATAAATCTCTAATAGTGAGGCACACCAGTAGGAAGAAGCTAGGAACAGGAGGCCTAGAACTAATAACTCCCTGAATAAAAAGCTACGTTAATACCTAAGACTAGGATATCTTAGTCCCCCTGACCCTTACGAACCACGCTTTAAAGAGCTGGGGGACGACTATCTACCTATAAGGTCAAAACCACTACTAACACTACCTTTACCACCCTCACCTGTAATAGAGCCTCTAAGGCAGACCCTAGTGGTATAGAGAAGGCTAGCTGCACCGGTACTAACAAGAGTACTTCGCTCACACGCTAGGCATTATCCGCCAACCGTCGAAGACTCTAAGGATCTACGCGATAGCCTAAATACAATGCCTACTGATGAAGATCTCTTAGGGTAAGGTATTAGACTAGTAGGACTAGAAGATCTAGAACCGCTCGCCCTAGTCTGCTAATATATTCTAGACCCTTACTTTATGGTTGTACTACTTTCCTAACATAAAGAGATCGACGCCTTTAAACCTTAAAGTTATAAGTAAGCTTATAACTATTACGAATCCGACAAGTAGACGGAGGCTAAAAACGACGAGGTAAAGTTAATTAAAGAGAACAGGACCTAGAAGATCGTAGATCGACTAACTAATAGACGAGTACTTACAGGCAAATAGGTCTACAAGCTAAAGAAGGGACAAAAGGGTAAAATTATTCGCTATAAGGCGAGGTAGGTAGTACGAGGCTTCGAATAAGAAGAAGGGATTGACTTTACTAAAACCTTTACTATAGTTGTTAAACTAATAAGCTATAAACTAATCTTTATAATCGCAGCGGCTAAAAACTAGGAGATCAAACAAATAGACGTTAAAACCGCTTTCCTATACAGACTTATTAGCGAGGAAGTATTTATTAAACTCCTAACTAGTAAAGGTAACAGTACTAAAGTTTACCTGCTCAACAAAGCCCTTTATAGACTAAAACAAGCGCTAAAAGTGTGGTACGACACGCTTTACGGCTTCCTTAAAACTCTTAGTTTTTAAGCCCTTGATGCCGACACTAGGGTATTCTACTACAAAGACATTATTATTGTAGCCTACGTTGACGATCTAGTAATTACAGGCAGAGATGCTACCGAGATTAACAAAGTAAAGGCCGCCCTAAATTAACGCTTTAAGATATTAGACCTAGGACCTATTACGTACTACCTAGGGATAAGCGTAACTAGAGACCGCAATCAACGTACACTACGACTAGGTTAGCAAGTATACGTTAAGAAGGTACTCTGCCAGTTTAACATGTTTAATACAAAAACATCAGTAATACTAATAGAAACTGGCTACCACCTACTACTAGCGCACTCAGAGCACGAAGCAACGAAAGTCTTTCGAAGACAGTACCAATCCGCCATCGGCTCCTTAATATACGCTATACTAGGGACCCGCCCTAATATAGCCTATCTAGTATCTGTTGTTAGTAGATTCTCCTTAAATCTAACCGAAGAACACTAGTTAGTAGTTAAGAAAATCATAAGATATCTTAAAGGTACTACCAGCTACAACCTAGTCTTTAAAGGCAAGCTAGGGAGACTAACAGGATACTCTAACGCTGACTAGGCTGGCTGTTATAAAACAAGACGATCAACGTTAGGATACGTGTTTAACATAGGTAGTAGAGCTGTCTTATAGTCCTTAAAGAGACAGCCAACAGTGTCGCTATTATCCTACGAAGCTGAGCTTAAGGGGGAAACAAATACTACAAATAAAGCAATCTAGCTACAAAAGCTCCTCTATTAACTTATCCCAGGCACTGAGCCTTAAGTGGCGACGACTATACTCTGTGACAATCAAGGTGCTATTACACTCGCAAAGAACCTAGTCTACTATAGTAAGTCTAAACACATCGCTACCAAGGATGCTGCTGTACGAGAAGCAGTTGTAGCCGGCGAAGTTGACCTCACCTTCATCGGAACCAAGGAACAAGTTGTAGATGGCCTTACTAAACCACTAGCAAAAACCGCTTTTGAAGCCTTTCGATACTTAATAGGTGTACAGAGGAAAGGGGGACCATAGTTACCCCGCTACCCCGCTTTCGCTTAAAAAAGGTCCCGTAGAACAACGACAACACTTTAACAACAAACTATAAAGAACATATAATGCGGTCTCTATACTTACGTACAAGATATACAAGGTCCTAAGTATTATTTTAAACAAATAAAAATCAAATTTAACTATAGTTTACGAAAGTTATTCAACAAAAACCGTAATCGGAAAAAGGAAGTAAACGGTTCGACGTACAGACTATAATAACGTAATAAACCTAACTAAAAAAAAATTTTTTTTATAAAAAATTCCCCAACCTCCTAAAGGTGAACTACATAAAAGGAACTCACTTCCTCTACCTAATCTATTAAACTCTCTGATCTATTAAACTCTCTGATCTATCAAACTCTCTAATCTATCCACTATCTACGACCATGTCTCTACGCGCCGCCCCAGGATTGAAGCTAAGTAGAAAACCAATCTTCTCATTAAAAGAACCTTTCTTCAACTTCGCTAATATTAGCCCTCGAACACTAAAGTTACCTACGCCTATAAGCCTCAAAACTAACTCGATAAGTTACAACGTCTGGTAGTATCTGTTAAAGATTACGAACAGCTATAATCGAGCGTATTAACACTTCTAGCTCGTATAACATCCTATTATATACCTAATACAACAAGAGAAGGCGAACTAGCGCGAAGACATAAAGATTTACTATCCGCTATTTAGGTACTTCTTATATATCTTTAGCTCTGATTAGATTAAAAGCAGAGACAGGATCATCGCGATAATAGTCACCTAGACTAAAACTTAGGTTGGCATGAGCAGAGACTAGTACCTAAACATGCTATAGCACGGCTAGGTAGTAGTTATTAAGAAGGCAGTCCCTAGCGAACGAGGACCCCGACTATTAATCTTCGACGTAAACACCGATACTACGTATCTAGATAAAGTAGTACAATTTATAGCGCTACTTAGTATATAAAGAAAGTTTATCGACTACCTACGAAGAAACCGTAGTATAAAGAACCTCGACGTGTAGATCGGAGGGGGAGGCAACACCGGCCGAGTAGGTAAGTGCCTTACTTACTTAAGTCACTTTATCTAAGACATTATAGGAAACTAGAAGTATACTACACAATTCCCCTAGACACCTCGATACTTAAAAACCGCCGGCTTTAAATAGGTATCATTTAGTATATAAAACGATCCTTACGACTACGGTAGAGAACTTCCTACCCGTAACAAAATTATTAACCTTAGTCCTATTAAACTAAGAAAAGGACTAAGACCTTAACCCTGTATAGTAGAAGAAGAAGACGTAGATAGCGAGTAGGAAAAGGACGACTATACTAGTGATTACAGCGAACCTAAAGTCACGATCGGCAGTCCTAAAGGAGCTAGCACTCCTGTGGGAGCTACCACTCCTAAGGGGGCTAGCACTCCTGTAGGAGCTACCACTCCTGAGAGGGCTAGCACTCCTGTAGGAGCTAGCAATATAAACAGTCCTAAAACTCGCTCGCCAGAACTAAAGCGACGTCGTTTACAAACACTACCACTATCGTCCCCTACATAAAACTTACTAATTCGATTACTACCAGTCTACGAGTTTAACACCTTACTAATCGACGAACAAACGGCTCGAATAACCGTATACGCTCTATTAATAGGAGTAGATGCCGCCGCTACTGCCGCTGCTAAAGTAGAAGTAGCAAACGTACTAAAATACGGTATAAAGGAATTCCTAGAAAAACACCTTAATATATTAATAACACTTAAAGTCGAAAGAATACTAGGAATCTAACGACACATTACTAAAACTAGTAGCGAACGCCTTGTTAGCATAGATCGATCAATTAAAGTAAAAGTTAGAAGAGGGATAAACATACTAAAGGGAAGACTTAAGAACGTTAGCCGTATAAGACTTAGAGAATACTTAAACGACTACGCTAAGAAGTATCTAAACTAGGAAACTAACGACGGCCACTATATACTAGACAACATTGTTACCGAGGGGGAAGCTAATCTAGATGACAATACCACTATACTTAGAGATATCTCGGTATATATAGTAGATGCTAACTAGGATTTAGACGATAACAATAATTAGGCAAACGTATTAAATCAACTGCTAGGAAACTAGGCATTCTTCCTTATCACTTTTTATCCTTTAAAGGTTTTAGTGCTAAGGTTTATTAAAGCCTACAAAAAGCTTATCTAGAAGTAGTTTAGTTCGAGTAGGAGTGTTGAACATAGGATCACGTAACATAGCAAGTGACCTATGTAGGTCTAACTAAAACTCCTATATATAAGTAGGGAGCTATTCCCCTCTGGAATAGCTCTTCAATCAATCAATTATTACTCCATGATTTGAACACCTTATATACCTTGCAACAAAATCAATATAACGTACTAGGTAAAGTGGGTAACTATTACTACTACCTTACAAATATGACAATCCTTGCTTTTAGCGAAGAAAGGATTTAATCTATTAAAGCTGAATCTTATTAATTCAAAAGAGTAACCCAGACGGCTCGTATAAAATAGCTTGTATTATTTTGTATAACTTTCTTGGTATAAAGAACTGAGTAGTATGTGAACATACGGTACTCTAAGGAGCTTGGAAGAACTCTACTAATATACAGTAGAAGGGGTAGGTCACGTGGTGGCACACTACACGTAACTTCCTATCTACCCCTTACCCAATTGTGACACTTGGAAAAGAGTAGGAAACAGATTTATTAGTTGTTGCTTATTAGCCCACACTCAACTCATACTCGACTACATGACGCCAAGTATCAAGTAGTTGAGTGGTACTCAAGTATTCCGGAGCCTAGTCAGCCTGAGTCTCCGTAGCGCGCCCGAGTACTACGGTAATACTACGAGTAGTCGACCCGCTCGCTCACTAGGACCTTAATCTTAATCATCTCCCTTGCTTTACTTACAAGTACTAACCAGCTGTTTCTCCCGACCTCATCTCCCTCATCATCCAGGGTCAAAGTTATGTCGTAGAAGTCTATGTCCCCTTGGTAAAGTTTGCTGATGACTTCCTTCTAATTCGTTGGCCTAATAAAACCGAGTGTTAACAACATGCCTTCTTCATCGAAGTCCTTTACCGCGTTAAACTGTCGTAAGATCATGACTTCTAATATAAGCTCGATTGCTATATTCTCGATCCCTCGTCTTTGTATAGATCTCTTTCTCCTAAAGTCTTCTTAGTTTGTTTACGGTTTATATTTCGTCCGCTTCGTCTTTTGAGCTTTCCTCGAGATATAAATCTTTATCTGCTTTCCTCACGTCGGGTCTCTTTTCTATCTTCGGCTCGAAACCTTCTATAATTCTTTAGATGTTCTAGATATCTTCGCGCTCTAGCGTTTCGACCGGCGTAGCCATTCCTCTTCCTCGAAGATTGTTTCCACTTCTTATAATCCTCTCGGTGTTTTTTAGAGAAGTCCTATTTTAGGATTTGTTCACACGCCGGACACAATTTGTCAGCTAACTGTAGAGATACTAGTGTAACTTCCGCCACTTCTAGTCCTCGTATCCTTATCGACATATTTTTTGGTATTGTCCCGACGGAGGGGTTAAATAGAGCATTTATTAGTACTGTCGGTACTACTTAACACTATATAACTACTACTTATGAGTATTTAAGTAGTTGACTCGACTAATTAACTCAACTTAACTACTACTCGAGTAGTGCTCATCCTTCATGAGAATAATAAGACTAATCTTCACCAGCTTCTTCACTAACTAGAGGGAATGGTTGATCAAGCAGCGTATTAACCATTTCCTTCTCGTTCTCGTTCTCCTCTATTTTATTATCCTCGAACGTGTCGGACATCCTCTAACGTTTCTTAGTCGTCACTCTTCCTCTTCTTCTTTATGGCTTTCGGACTAGTCGATGCCACCCGCTTCTAACGAGTCGTTGTAGTCGAAGTTTCTCTCTAGCAAACTTGCTCCGAAAAACGGTCGTAATCTTTCGGATCGTAATAAATTGGCAGCCATTCCTTAACCTCACTTCGGTATTCTTCCGTAGCTTCGATCTCTGTAGCTTTTAGGCTATCGAGCGTTTCTTTATAATTTGAAAGTAATTCCCTAAGACCTGTATTGTCTATAGTTCTCGCCTAACGGACAAGAGCTTCTCCTAAATTTTTTCGGTCCCTATATAAGTTAAATATATTCTCCGTTTATTTCTTATATGTCGCTTTATAGACTCTAGAAACTGCCTATGTAGCCTTTATTATACGCTTATTGTTCTTTACGAGTAGCTCCCAAGCAACCTCTGTTTCTTTTCTACCTTTGCTTAATTGGGACTTCTTCTTCGAGTTCCCTAATTGGTTGGCGCCTGCGCTCAAATTAATCAACTACTACTCGAGTACTACTCGAGTAGTTAAGTATTTCTTTTACACGCTAATTACTCCTAAAGAGACCATGTCATCCACCCTTCTATCTAACAACCATCTAACATCTATACAAGTATTCAATTAGAGTACTTTACTCGTACCTACTTCGCAGAAAAGGTTTAGGTATAGTATTACAGAAGATAGTACGAGGATATTAAGATGGGTGTAGAATAGGTTGTAGATTGTAAGGTATGGAACTATCTAAGTGTAGGTGGGAGAATATAAGTATGCGAGTCCTAGAATCACATGTGATATAACTGGTATTCACTATTACATATGATATCCCTCGGTTCACTGAGCTACCCCGCTGACTTATTGAACTACCTATACAAATGTAGTGTAGTGTACCTTGTTTTCCAAGTTGTGCCCACTTAAGTAAGTGTAGGCGTAAACGTAAGATACCGGTACTGCTCTGTTCGTACTAGGTAGCAGAGGTTCAAACTCAAATTCACGAACCGGCTAAATAGATAGACGTTATAAAAAGAGAGAGACGCTAAAAGACTTACTCCTAAAGAGTAGAACAATTCAAATAAACAACTTCTATTCTAGAATAATTAAAGTTTTTAAACTAGAATACAGTTATTGTTAGATTAACAAAGTCCTAGATAGTTCGTATAAGAAAGTTTATATATTTTACTTAGGATAGAGTAGGAAAGAGAAGGGAATAGATTTATTTCTAAATTTGTTTTTAATTCTTAATTTTTAAAGTGATTGTTTTTAGAAGGGGGGACAATTAAAATGAATAATATAAGATTCTAATATGATTAAATATATTTGTCGTTATAGTAACCGAGTGAATATCGAGTATATTCACTCGGGGGCACGGACCACCTGACTAGGCTAGTCCTGCACGGACCATCTGGTCCTGCCTATACTATTCTGGCACCACTTCCACACCTTTGACTCGGTGTGCAACATTACAAGTAGATAGTCTAATACTAAGGTATTAACCATCACTTGTATCGCACCTTATCTTTAACGAGATAAACCGACAATATTAGAAAATATTAAGTTTGTATTTTACTAGTAGATTAATAATGTCCTAGATAGCTCGTGTAAGATAGTTTCCATACCTTCCTTCGGAAAGAGTAAGAAAGAATAGAGAATAAATTTATTACATATTATTTCCTAACTCTAGAATTACAAAGTAATTATTCTTAGAAAGTAGAACAATTGAATTCTATCTATCTATAATCAGTGACTGTCACGTAGAGCGAACAGAGGTAAATCATGTAGGTCTAAATGTGGTAAAATAATAAACTAAAGAGTCCAGAACTCGTAGCTAACTAACCAAGTATAAGTACGTGTAGTGTAGACGCTAGTGTGGGCGCTATGACCATACTAGGAACACGTGCTTATACTTCTCAAAGTCCGAGTGAATACTAAATAGCTAAATATCCGTGACAGTGACATTCTAACTTATACAAAATTAAATTAAACCACTCTATTATACGAGGAAAAATGGGTGAATAGTATTGCTAGCTTACAGATAAGACGATTCTAGGTATTATTTAAGAAAGGATTTAATCTGTAGTAGAAGTAAATCTTATCAAGTAAAAAAGTTGTTCTAGATAGCTCGTATAAGATAGATTATATATTTGACTTAGGAAGAGTAGGAAAAAGCAGTGAATATAATTATTGGTGATTAGTTTTCAACTCTAGAATTTTAAAACAATTATTCTCAATAAAGTAGAACACTTGAAATAATTAAATTAGAATTGGAAAGTCACTAAAAAGGCAAATGCCACTCTGTTTTTGAATACTACCATAAAAAAAAGAACTATGACAATTTAACTCCCCCACCCAATTCCCACAAAAATCACCCTCAATAGGACCCCTCTTACACATCAACGGAACTATAATTCCCCATCAAAACCCTCCGCATCATCCGGAATTATGAAGTTTTCGTCTGCTATCGAATCGTTAAACCATTTATTGTACTCTTCTTCAGAACCATCCCCCCATATGTCCTCAGGTTCAGCATCGTTGGTCACGACATCATTGGTACCAGTAGGGTTTTCTACGAATCCATCCGGGGTTTGTCCCTGACCCGGTGGAATTTGTTGGGTCGTGGGAGTACTGACGTTCATTTGGATTGGCGATCGGCCAATGACCTTCGTAGACGAACCAGGAGAAACTTCGCTATTGTTTGAGGATTGTAATTGACGATCGGCAATTATCTTATCCAGCATAGCCCCGGGGTTGGCTTGATTGTACATTGCTCCCGGAGACATTCCGTTGTTGATAGATTGTACATTTGATGCTCGACTAGGAGCCCGATCATTGCTTAGGGAATTTCCAGCTTGGTTTAGAGCCGGGGATGCACTTTGATTCTGGGAGAATATGTCGCTGTTTCCTTGGCCGTAAACTCCCGATAGACCCAAACCAGTAGCTCTCTGTTGGTTTGGACGAGGCGAAGACATTTGACTACCAGCAACCCTATTTTGATTTGGGTTTGGTGACATGGTTGGATTCATGGCCAAACCACTCGGGGTCATCGCGCGGATAGCAGGATGCAATGGGTTCTGAGTATTTGCAGGAACTTGACGACTCATTGGACCTTGAATACCAGACGGTGTTTGGTAACTTTGCTTGAGGGCAGATTTACGGGCATTGAGAGCTTCCTGGGCCCTAGCCTTCTCTTCACTAGACATATTATCAACCATACCCTTAGGTAGTCCATATGTCTCCATCATGGCCGAGATTAGTTCCTGTTGACTCCGACATTTTTTCTCCAAGTCGTTGGCCTTATTCATAGCAGCGATGCTTTGTGCCTCCAGCTCTGTAATACGTGCATCCCTCTGTCGAAGATGCTTTCTGTAGGTCTGTTGCTCCTCCGTTTCTCTGGCACGAGTGATGTTAGGATTCTCCACGCATTTCTCCAGTCGTTGTTCCAATATCATCCTCCTGACTGTTTCTTCGTTCAATTTGCGAATGAGATCTGCATTATTGCTCTTCGTGATTTGGTACTCGCGTTCTCGGGCTTGTCGAGAAGGGTTTGTCGGTGTACAGTCCTGGCACATCCAAAAGGAAAAACAATCCTTCTTTGGAAGCGCACAGCCAGAGCACTCGAGATATATATTCGGAAAGTACTCAATATGTTGCGCCTCAGGGTAGTCTTTTCCAGGGAAGGGTGATAGCGGCGAGATCTCTTCTGTCGCTCGTGGATCAGAAGATGGTTGTCCTTCATACCCCTTTGAAGGTTGGGCAGCGTAGGTATTAGTATTTTGGGGGTACATTTGACGGTTGTTATTCAAGTACTCATAAGGTGCTCCTGGTCGTGGTGCCGGTTGACCTTGTTGTATCATTTGAGCTTGTGGTGCAATTTGAGCCGAAGATTGTTGTGAATAATCTGGCCCAGTCAAATCAATAGCTGCTTGCGATGCTCCATTATTGGAGGGTCTTGGTTGGGGTGCTGGAGTAGTTGACACTTGCAATCCACCCGCCTTTCGTGTATTGCCTTTGCTTGCCTTTGGCTGAGCTTTTGGCTGAGCTTTTCGGGCAGTTATTGCAGTCGACCCTCGCGACTTTTGGGCATTTCCAGTATTCAAGTTTGAGTGAGTTGGTGGTGCAGGTGCAGGAACAGGGGCAGAAAACATGGCCGACCCTCCCGCATTATACGCATCTCGATAATCTGAGTTGGGGTAGATTGTTGGTAGGGTTGCAGCAGCAGGAGCAGAAGACATAGCCGACCCTCCAACTTTCTGTGCATATTCATAGTTCGAAGCCTGCTGAGGAGCTTCTGAAGGAATAGGCATGTAAAGCCCACCCGACTTTTGCATACCACCATTGCTAGGTGCAGGTTGAGATGCCGACATAGCAGCATTATTCACCACCCGAGACGCTCTATCGCCTTGTGTTGGTGCCGTCGAACCCGCAGATACTCTGTGTGCCTTGGTGGCAGGAGTATCGAGATCTTGCTCGGCCCCGCGCTTTCGCGAAGCAGAAGGTGCGACCATGACATGTTGAACTTGATATGGGTTTTCACTTTGGTATCGGTGTTGACCTTGGTATGGGTTTTCACTTTGGTATCGGTGTTGACCTTGGTATGGGTTTTCACCTTGGTATGGGTGTTGACCTTGGTATGGGTTTTCACCTTGGTATGGGGTTTGACTTTGATAAGGGTTTTCACCTTGGTATGGGGTTTGACTTTGATAAGGGTTTTGACTTTGATAAGGGTTTTGACCTTGGTAAGGATTCTGTGGGTCGGCGAAGACCTGAGGGACGTATGCCGAGGGAGGTGCCATGCCAGAGGGCCATGCTACGAGGAAGTGTCAGAGCAATGAATGATATGAAGTTGGCGGGTTGGATAGATCTCATGGATGGGAGCTTGGATAGGTCACTTACCATTTCCAGTTGCGAAGGGAGCACCACCTTGAGGTTGCGAAGCTGCTGGCATGTTGAAGTCTTGCGATGGTGGAGCTAATTTATTTCCCTTGCCGTGAGGCGTTGAGGCAATATTGACAGGTCGCCCTGCTGGTGGAGTTGATTGATTCATCGTGAGTACGATAAATCACACGCTTGATGAGAGAAGGTAGGTAAGGTGTTGGTAGAGTAGAGAGTTGACAGTAGATCGTGAAAGTGGTGATGAGAATCTTGAGAAGATGGTTGTCAAGTTGGTATTGCGTTGAAGGTTGATGTACAGTTGAGAAAGTATTTATGGAGACAGAGTGCTTGAATGGTTGGGGGTGAACATCATATAGCAGACAATGGGACAATACCAAGCGTGCGACTCATCAATAGGCAAGTGACCGCTATTTAAAACAGGGGGCTCGGCACTAAAGGTCATTCACCTTCACATTGAGCTTGCACTTTTCATCTTCAACCATATTCCAGAATTTCTGTAGCTGGCGCGCGAAACACGGATCATGAGCTCTCTGTACATTCTTGAAGGAGGTCTTTTTTATATTTGAGATGATTATATATAGAGAGAGGTTATATATGTAATATGGTAGTGGTAAGGAAGAATACAAAAGCTTCCTTGAGATAGTTGTTGAGCAGACAAGCGAACAAAGAAACAACCAGCCTCTCAATTTTCATTCAACAACAATTTCTGAAGCACTAGACTAAAGTACGAACGAGCTTCTCAATACAACTACATTACTATTGTCGTCTGCCCTGTTAAGAAGCACGACCAGAGTACTATGGTTCTCTTCAAGATTGTGTCAATAAACATAAGGTTGGTTGGGAGTAACCACAACCAATCGGTTCGCGGCAGAACCTCGGGATACAATGACGTCTGACCCTTTGAAGGCCCAAACCCCCTAATAACTACCCATGTTTATTGAAATGAGAACTGCCACTTATTTGAGTATTGACTATGCAATCTGGACCATCATGAAGGGCTACCAGTGGTGGTAACATGCTCTAGCAACTCCATGTCTTGGTGGGGAGACTACTTTCAAGTCTTCACTCATCTCAAGTCAAAAAAAAGAAATCAGCTTCACCTTGAGTTCGCACGTTAATCATCGTACAGTACACCAGGCTTTTGATCCTGGATCGTACACTGTGGCATACCACTGCTTTCGTTATTCCAGAAGGGCTTGGACTTGGAGCTACATACCAGCAACTGCCCTCATTCATCCCTCTGCGATTTAAAACTTCATTGATGCACCGTGAGATTAGCACCCCATCATCCCTCTGCGATTTAAAACTCCCTCAATGCGCCATGGGATTAGTACCCCTCCCCACCTGTCGTCGACTCCTCCACCTCCTCCACCTCCTAGTATCCATATCAAACCTCCAAACCTCCAAACCTCCAACCCCCCCAAAAGAAATCCTCAAAACAGCAAAAAACAAACCCCCAAAAACCTCCTAAGAGTACAACCGCCATTAGTCGCATCACCACTCAGGTCAAACACAAAACACAGAATTACCTGTATTTCTTTATGGCTGGCTGGCTTGCCAACAAGACACTGACACTGACACTGACACTGACACTTACCAGTAGGCCACGCCCATTGAGGGAGGCATGTTTCCCGTATTTTATACTTCATTACTTGTTGGTTGGGGGTTGAGGGTGAGGTGTTTATTTTAGGGTAGATGGATGGAATGAACTTGGGTTGATGATTGGAGGGAGGTGATTGGAGGGAGGTGAATGAGACGGGAGGTGAATGAGTGGTTTAGGGAGGAAGGGGGTTAATTAAGGGAGTGAGAATTGGGAGTTGAGATATGGGGGTTTGATGGTTTGAGTTTGTTGTGTTCTTGTTTTTTTTTGTGGGGTTTGATAGTGTTGGTTTAACTGCTCGTCAAATATGAGGTGCGATACAGTAGAGGTTAATACCTTAGTATTAGACTATCTACTTGTAATGTGCACACCGAGTCAAAGGTGTGGAAGTGGTGCCCAGATAGTATAGGCAGGACCAGCCTGGTCAGGTGGTCCGTGCCAGCGAGTATATTCACTCGGTTACTATAACGACAGATAGTGTTTTCTTTTCGCTGTAGTTATTTTTAAGTCCACCTCTTTCATCTTCATATCATATCCAACCGCCCTCCCAAATTCTCAAATCCCCCCATAACACCACCTCACCTCATCTCATCACAACCCAAACCCTCTCAATCTACCACGTAACCACACAAAGTACCACCCATTCGTTCCTCAATCCACTCCAACCAAACTCACTCATCCAACCAAAATCACTCATCACACCAACATCAACCCTAAACCCCATATCCCAAACCCCCCCCCCCCCCCCCCCAAAAAGCATAATATCACACAATCAAACCCTACCACATAATCCCCCTCAACCTCTCCTTATCCTCCTCAGTGCCAAAGATCAAATCTATAGCTCCTCGCGCCAATTTACAGATATCTTGTTTGGTTAACCCGAAATGTTGAGTGATGAGGGAGTATTCATTGGATAGGGGGGAGCCAAAGACTCCTACGTCGTCAGTCTGTGGTGGGTTTGTTAGTTAGCTGGTACTGTATAAACACATCAAGAGGAGACACATCCATCCAATTGAAAACCAAAAATTCCCAACCTCCCAACCAACCAACCAAAACCCACCCAAAAAAAAGAAAGAAAGCAACTCACAGAAACAGCAATCCCCACCCCCCCTCCCTCCTTCCACCACCACCCAAAATGATGATCCCCATACCCCTTCCCCTTCCCCTCTCCACCTTTCCCATCCCCCATCATCCCCGCCAAAACATTACAACTCAAACAAAGTTCCACACCCACGCCCCTCTTCAGAATCTCCCGTTTCAACCCCTCACTAACATGAATAACATGGCCCAAACGATCCGGATTCCAACTTAGCAAGGTTTTTAACTCTTCTTCCTCATTTTCACCCTCAGATCCCTCAACGCCTGGTATAGAGATAGGGATAGGTAAAGACAAAGGAACCTCCCCAAAATGAACCGTAACACCCAACCCCCTCCCCCTCGCCTCCCCAAAAACCCCCGTAAAAACCCCCACATCCCCCCTCACGGGATCCCCACAAAGATCCAAACCGACAACCCCTCTCTGCTGATACCTTAACGCAATGCCCAGAGTTTCCTCCGCCTCCTCAACAGAATTCCTCCGATCCACCGATAAGATGAGGTTTGTCTTCATGTGGGAAGTGGTATTGAAGGTGTGTATGACTTCGAGGATGGTGGAGATGTAGAGATCTTTGGTGATTTTTGCCGAGGGGATGGCTCGGGGCGTGGTGCGGAGTTCGAGGTAGTGGATTCCGTCGTGGGCGAAGGTTTGGAGGACTGAGAGGGTGGTTTGGCGGATGGTGGGGAGGGTGGTGATTAGGTTGTAGATGTATTTTGTGAAGAGGGGGAAGAATCTGGGTGGGTGTTAGGTTAGAGGGGGTAGAATGAGATGAGATTGGAGGATCTTGGAAAGTGTAGATGTATGAATGTATGAATGTATGAATGGAAAGATTGGTGTTTAGATATAACTCCATGAATGTGGTAGTAGATTTGAGATCCAGCTTTCAAAAAGAGGCTAAGAAAGCAAATATACTCAAACCTGGCTGGAAGGCCATTGTTGAGTTCGCAGTAAATGATTTATTTTGATTTGACCATGAAACAAACAAAACAAACACAACAAAACTCCAAAAAATGCACTCACGTCTCTAAATCCCAATCATATTTACCCACAGGCATCTCAACCAAAGGATCCCTCAAATCCGTCTCCCCTCTCTCCTTCTTTTCAACCCAAACATCATGGAGACATTCCCGACTAATACTACCACTAAGATGTGCATGTAGCTAGATAAAATGATTTCAGCTTCGACTCAATCCATATCCATATCCAGATTAACAATAAAGATTACACGAGAGTGAACATGGATAGAGAGAGAAAGAGAAAGAGAGAGAGAGAGATGCAACAAAGCAAGCAAAGCAAGCAGGTCCGAGAAATGTAGAAATGAAATGAAATATTGAATAAGTGAATAATTGGCAAAGCAAAACAAGCAAAACCTCAGGCCTGATAAGTACCTAGTAGAAATGAAATGAAATATTGCCTGCCTGCCTGGCTGCCTTCCAACAATAGAAAAAACGAAGAAGCGCCGTACTCGTCCTGTACTGTATGTACTATACCACAAGGAAACAGAGTCCAACAAACAACATATACCATACCATAATAACTCTCAAAGATAATCCAGTCCAGTCCAGTCCAGTCCAAAGTAGTACTCTAGCTCGGGTATTTTACTGTAACCTTAGCCACACCACATCAAAAAAACCCCTAGATCTACCTTTTTCCACGTACCGGTACGTCAGAACCAGAACCCGGAACTACGTCTTAAAAGGATGGAAAAGTGAGTTCTATACTGTAGAGGCTCAGCAGTGAGTGCTATACCACGGTACTTCTGTCCACCACGAACCCACTACTAAATACCACTTTGGAGTATCCTTGAGAGTTATTATGTATGGTACTGTATGTACTGTATGTACTGTACTGTAATGTATTCCTTCGTGTCATGTTCGATTTTCCACAAGTACTCGAGTAAGAGGAGATTATAAGCGCTGCTTCGTGTGATATGCAGAATCGAAATGCCGCCAAGTCCATCAAATCCATCAAATCCATCAAATTCCCAAGAAAATAAAAATATCTCATGTCGTTATCGCTGCTATCCAGCAGAACAGAACAGAACGGAGAGAAATAGAATAGAATGCTGACTGAGAGACAGATAGAACAATAGAACAATAGAACTAGAACAATAGAACAATAGAAAGATGCACTGCAGTCCCAACAACAACAGAAAATCAACCAGCCCCAACGTAGACGGTACAATACAAACAGGACAAACAAACAAGCGCAGAACAAAGCAAAGCAAAGCCCAAACAAAGATACGATACGATACGATTCAACGCGATGCGATTTGATGCACTGTCGTCTTATATTGCGTTCCCACAAACGACACCGCTGGGTTATCATTTGCAATATGCAATGAAGCCAGAACCAGCAACCAACCCAGGCAGGCGGCATCTGACAATCAAGTTTCATGTCGTGTACAGTGTCCCTCCCCCCCCTCCCCCCCCTCCCCCCCCTTGGGTTGGCAACTGGGATCGTAGGTAGGTGCATCCAACAGAACATTTACTTGTCCGATCTCTGAGATTTTTTTGATTTTTCAGGAGGAAATGAAAAATGAAAGGAAGAAAGGAAGAAATGTAGAATGAATGAAAGAATGAATGAATGAATGAATAAAAAACACACACCTCAATTTTAGGCAAAGCCCTGAAATCCATCGTGGGGTCGTCCATCGTCGTCAGGAACTTAATAATAGTGATAATACCGTACTATCCAAACAACAAAAAAAAAATCACATAAACCAATCTCGGATTCAATCTCGTTAAGAAGTTTCAAGGTAGGTGGGTAGTTGGAATCGCGATACCCGTACCTGACCTGTCGTCCTGTCGTCCTATCGTGGGTAAGGTGGGATGAGATAGCTGAGTCAGGATAAGTGGGATGGATGTTGAAAAATGACAGAGGAGTTTGGGGGGTTTGGTTTTGGGGGCCCTTTCCTTTACGAGTACCGCCGGTCGACTTTTGCAGGTAGGTAGATAGATAGGTTCCTACAGTACAAGCAATGTAACCTAGAACGTGAACAGTGAGCTTAAATCTGGTAGGTACTCGTATATTGGATATATTGGATATATTGGATACCTGCCTGTCTGCTGAGAAGAGGATATGACGAAACTATCAATCTCGATCTGCAGACTGCACTGCACTCATCTGTCTACCTACCTACCTACCTACCTAGTAATTTAATTCAATTGATTCAGTTGGTGGAAGAATTTCGAATTGGTGGAATAACTCCGGTTCGGTTCTCGAATTGGTCTTTAGATAGATGAATTCTTTCTGGTAGGTGGGGGATTAATCTTCAACCCCCTCCCTTTCTTTCTATTACTCGTCTGTCTATCTGTCACCGATTCACTCGGGTTTGGTTTAAAGAAGAAAAATTAGGGTCGGTACGGAGATGACTGATGACTTCCCGTTACGAGGACGTCGGGTCGGCAGTATACCTATATACCGTACCGTACCGCCTGGTGCCGCTGTCCTGTCCTGTAGGTACTTGGAGAAAAGCCTCAAAGCAGTGTATGTAGGTATATATGTAGGTATGGGGATCAATTTTACCTAGGTAGGATATGAGGTGGCGTGGCGCAATGAAACAGAACAGGACGGGTTTAGGGAACGCCAATCGGACACTCGTATTAAAAGTAAAAAAGTAACTTTCGAAAAGTGAAATAGTAAATTCTAAACTTCCGACTTTTTAATATATAAAAAGTCGATTTATAATTTTATTAAAAGAAAGCTATATTTTAACAACTAACACTTACACTTTAATTCTACTACAAACAATTCTACCACAAACAATTCTACTACTACAATCAATTCTACTACTATTAATTATATAATAAAAAGTCCTTTATAATTGTCGATATTATATTAAATTATAGTATAGATTTACGAACGAGAGTTCTCGAGTTATCGCCTTATCAGCCTTATTAACGGAAAACAACAAAGTAGCGACTAAGGAATGTAACCGCGTCAACATTCGCGTTACTTTAATATGTAGAATATAAGGATCGGTCGATCTATATAGATAGAATACGGTGGTATTCCCTAACTCGTCATTGTAGATTTTAAACTCTATTCTAAACGTAAACAACAACAACATCTTAGTAGCTATTAAAAGTCCTTGAATTTACTTCGAAGTTGTCCTTTATAGATCTTTACTTTATACTCTTTAATTGTCCTTAATTCTTTAATTGTCTTTGATTTATATCCTTACTTTAATTTAATATACTAACTTACTATCCTATATACGACTTACCCTAGCTCTAATCCGATTTATATCGATAGTGCTTTTCTTGTAAATAGGACCTTCCTAATAGACTAATTGTATTACTATCTCTAGTATTACTATCTCCTTTAATTTTGTCCTTAATTTAAGCGGCTAGTATTACTAGATTTAATAAGGCTCGTTCCTTATCGTCGGTATCGTTAGCGCCAACTTCTTCGAGTAGTAGACTAGGCGATCGTTAAAGGCTTATAGAATTGTTAAAAGGTGAACAAACCCGCGAGCGTAAGTAAAAGTATATTAGCGAGCGACGAAGTAAGGCGGAGAGTAGGAGTCGCTTTAATCCTAACGCTTTAATTAGTAAAACTAATATTACTCGTATTATATCGTTTTATAAGTAGGAATAGAATATACTACTAACTAAAATTATTACTAGTAATTACTTTTAAAAGTTTAATCTTAAATAGGTGGTTCGATTTAAGGGAGAGTCGTATTAGTATTATAGAATATAGGAAGTATTGTCTCCTTATCCGGCGTTAAAAAAGTCGTACGTCTAGCCTTAGAAGATGTAGTATAACCCGAGGCGCGACGCTTATATTAGTTTAGTTACTAGGAACAATTTACCGATTCGAATCGATTACGACTAGCTCGAGTATATAGCGAAGAGTACAACAGTTGGTAATATCTTAGGATTTTTTAACAAATGCGCTAGTAATTTGAGGTCGAAGATAATCTTTATAATTCCGATTACGTGCTCTAGAAACACCCCGCCGCCACTAACCCTACAACTAATAATTTTAAAGACGACTTTCTCGACGAGAATATTTAAGTAAAAGAGCCGGAAAGGGTCGAAGTTAATTTAACAATTAGTCTAGGATTATAAGCTATAGTTACGGCGGCGACAGAGCCCTCACCCCCCTTACCGGATCTGCTAACTTTAGATAAAGTACTAAACGTAGATAGAGAAGTAGACGCTGTAGTCGATAAGGCAGACAAGTCTTAACGTAAGAGACGTAGAATTAACAACGACGACGACGACTATAATAACGACTACAATAACACGCTTAACTTTAGGGCAGACGTTTATCTAGACAATCTTAGTGTCGAAGTAAGTGCTAAGGTCGTAGAGGAGGAGGACAGACTGTCGAATGCGTAGGATCGCTAGCGACGACAATTAGGCCGTATTTCGACTCCTAGTAGAAGGAAAAAGTCTAGTAGAAGTAGAGGTAAGGTAAGGACTCTAAAGAGAGGTGTAAAGTAGCGTAAACTTCGTAGATAGTAGTAGTTATAGTAGTTGCTTAGTTAGTAGTTTAGTTGTGAGAATAGAGAACCTATTACTTAGATTATAGTTTAACGTTAAACTTACGTAATACACTTTACCTGATTAGGACATTCTACTAGGGTTTTCAACAGTTTTCACACCTATCCGAGGTTTTCCCGCGGCGCTAAGCCAAATTAGTAAATTTTAAATATTAAACACTAACGCTTTTTAAATTATATAATTCTAGCGATATCTTTGCTAAAACTACAATAAATTAAAAATTCAGTCTCCTAATTTATAAGTATTTTTACTACTAGAAATAATATACTTTCCGATCGAAATTTAATACGTTTAATTTTATTCTAAATACTTGTAAAATCATTAATGTTAGGTTATTATAAACTACTAGCGGCCCCTTCCGCCCCTTACTAGTACTAACTTTTTATACCTACAAAAATTATATTTAATTAAAATAAATATTATAAACATAGTCTCCTTCTTTTTTTAAGAAGAAACATATGTTTCTCTAGTTAAATTAAAAGTTTATTATTTCTTTTAGATGTTATAATACTTTCGTTATCTAGGGAGGCTAAGGCTAGAATATAGGTGGTGGTGGGAAAATCGTTCTTATTCCTAATCCTACTACTATAACAACAACACTACTACTACCGCTATTTTACTACTACAACGCTTACTATACTAGATTCCGATACGCTAAATTGTCTAGAATATATTATACCTTTACGTAGGATATTAAAACAGACTTAGGACGATTTATAGGATCTAATTAAGACGTAGTACTATAAGGACAACGTTAGCGCGGATAAGGTCGCCGGTCGGCTTTCTAGGGAATATACACTTAAGGCTTCCGTCATAACAATTAAACGCTAGCTCTTACGATGGAACTAAGGTAGGCAGAAGCTAAAGCGAAAGTATAATCGAAGGGAATTAAATCTCGATTAAATGGTTTACGTATTCTAGCATTGAGGCTACACGTATAAAAGGATACTTCGCGCGCTTAACGAGTTCTATAGATATCCTACTTTAATAAGTCGAGCCTTAAGATAAATCTGTAATCGACTACGTCTATAATATCGCCATTTAAAAGACATAGAACTTAACAACTCGACGGATGCTAGTATATTCCTTTTAAAAACGTTACAGTTAGGACAATTAGTACGATAGGGTATAAATTATACAAGGACTTTCTTCTGAAACAACTACTCTTAATCTACCTTTATTAGAAGGGATAATATTCGACGTATCCTTCGAACACTCGATTCCGATAGCGTACGTACTAGAGACCTAGAGAACGAGAACGCTAGGCGACGACGAGGACAATATACTATTAAAGGAACAAATAGAGTATAGTTAATCGACGGGTATAATAAATTAGTAGACTATAGCTTTTAAATCTACGAAATTATCGACGCTTTTTTACAATATATTATAGGCTGTTATGTTAGTATATCGAATAGAACTTAGGTAGCTGTTATAAAGTTTTATCTAGATTGTATTAGGAAGTTTAGTTTTCTAGCACTCGTACGAGCAAACAAGGGAAAAGAGGTCGCTTTACTATATGTTGCTGTCGTTATAGTATTCGAGTGAATATACTTAGGTATATTCGCTCGAGGGGGCAGATCACATGACTGGGCTGGTCCTGCACGGACCACCTAGTCCTGCCTATACTGTTCTGGCATCGCTTCTACAACTTGACTCGGTGTGTAACATTACAAGTAGATAGTTAATACTAAGGTATAACCATCTACCTTGTATCGCACCTTATCTTAGACGAGATAAACCAACACTGATCAGTAAGCGCGCACAGATTAGAATCTCGATACTTTTAATACTTTTTCGATACTTTTTCGACCTTTTGTTACGAAGCTATTTGTCACGAATCGCGAGTACACGTGATATCTGTCATAATAAGAGGCGCAACCCTCGACAGACACATCTAGGTTTCTTATAGTAAAAAGGGGGATCGCTTAGGGTAGTTAAGCGATCCAAGGATTTTCATTGGTTAGGAAATCACGTGACATAGATCATGAAGATCAGTAGGATCAGTAGCTGATCCAACTGATCCAACTGATCCAATGAGGACGAAGGTTCTATATAAGACTGGCACGTCTGCCATTAGATAGGAGCTTCGTGCTCAACTTAGTTATCAATCTTATCATATTTGTTTGACATCTTTGATACAAGTAACGAGTTCACTTCCAAGTGAACAACCCGATAGTCTTCTTCTTATCATAGCATACCAACCAGCGAACACCCAGCCAAGTTTAGTTAGCCCGATTGAGTATTCGTTACACTATTTACTTAAACAAACGAACAAACACTTTAACAAAACTCAACCAAACCACATCGCCAGATCGCCAGAACAAGAGCAATCGACGGCAGAACCTCTTATGCCACTATTATCAATCTAAGCAATGGTAGACAATACAACTGACGATCCGAGTGGCATTCCGGACAGCCTGGGTAGAGAAGAACTCAGGACGAGGCCAAATGATCCGTTTGCTGAACAAACGCCAAGTCAACAAAAACACTAAAAAGTTTACAACTGGAAGGAACATGAAGGTCTTTAAATAGACCTAGTACAAAAGCTTATGCAGCGACTTAATAAGGAGCCTGGCCCTTATAATACTCCTATCTAAAGTCAACAAAAAGATAAAGGCAAGGCACCTGCCGCACCGGAATCCGTAATATCACTAGTTAGCTACAACTAGAACAAGACAATAGACCACTAAGACAATAAAGACCTATAGGAGACAGGAGACCCTACACCTAATTAAGTAATAAAGACCGTAATAGTCATATACTAGAATAGGAATATTTAGGACAAGGAACTCGCTAGAATGTTTTACAACCAATTCTACAACTACGATCTTAAATTCTTTAAAGAATATAGGGAAGACACCTAAAGAGCATTCCGCTTAGTACTTCGCCAGCGAGGTATATAGGTCGAATTTAACGACAAAGCTATTACGCTAGCACAAGCGCTATATAATGCGGCAAATCGACAAAACTGGTATAAATAGACTGACGCTAAAGTTGAAGAGTTGGCCTAGGATAGCGAGGACCTAAGATCAAATATGCTTCGCTATAGACTAAGAGAACTTCGAGGTACTGGAAGTGTATCTGGAAGAAGTGTATATACTAGATCACCAAAGCAAAAGTACACAGCTCTAGGTACAAACACCAAGCCAGCTACGCCAATTGTAAAGCCACCTGTGCCATCGAGAGCTACAAAACCTAGCTTCTTCACCCCTGCCAGCCAATTTCTACCACCATCACCTGGTAATATTAAAGCCGATATTAGAGGTAGAACAAGCCACATATTCGGCAACACGGCTGCTATAGTACTACCTTCGAGCACACAAGAACCAGCTTTCGACCTACGGCAAAGGGTATTATCACATTAGAACCTAAAACCAACTTATTAAAATCAGGGTATAACTATACTAAACCTAAATGTACAAGGAACATTTCAAGGTGTACCACAACTACAAGCACCGGCATACCCGCCTGCTTAGAATTCTCAAGGATTTTCACCCCTACAACCACCGGCTTAAGGCTAAATGTTCGGAATGTAAACGGGTGGATATAACTAAAATTTCCTACAAACGGGCCTATTCCAACCCTAAAGATTTAGTCACAACCCGATCAGACTACCACTACACTTAGGAGCTGATCTAGACTTACGTATAATATAAGGTCTAGTAAAGGTATATCGTGACAGCATAAAATATAGCGGAATTAAGGACGTCTTTAACATAAAACTAAAGATCTTTTACGCTACCTATAATTAATATAGGGTAGCCTAGGACTGCCTTGTAAAAGCCTTTCCGATTATATTAAAAGGAGCCGCCGCGGACTACTACTACCGCACAATTCTTAGATAAGGATTAGACTTCCTCACTACGGCACAAGTAGTATAAGATAACTTTAAAAACCTTAGACATAAGAGGCATCTTTAAGACGAATAGGATAAGTATACGCTTAAGTACGTCAAAGGAGAGAATCCTAACAAGACTACGTCACAATACTTCGATATTATGATGAGTAAGCTAAGGAAGATCCGACTAGGACTTAGTATATTACTTCAACAAGATGACAACTTTTACTAAAGCATCATTCGGAATACTCGCGGAAGCGTAGAATACGAAACAGTTGTTGTAAATCCTCCGAATACAATCACAGACCTCGAATCAAACCTTAAAAATACGATATCGAGTTACGAGTTCCGTATAGGCACAACTATTAAGAAGGGACACGTTTGTCAGGGTATCACTAGGAGCGTACAAAAGACTATTCCAGAATAAGGTTGAGATTGATCGCGAGCCTTCTAAGAAAGTCCTAGAGCTAGCTATTATTTATAGTCAACAAGAATCCACGCTAAGCCCCACTGGGCAGCTCCACGCTAGCCTCGATTAGGCAATCCCATCCTGCTCCATCCCTTAATTGCATTCACTAAGCGAAGTAAACAAACTCTACACCAACCCATATTCACCCACATATGAGCCCTCACAACGTTAAAGGAACTTATGTGACCGACTCTACCAACCCGGTAGAAACATATTATACAAACAGAACCTATTACAAGCAAGATCGAAATAGGTATAACAACAATAGAAACAACTCTACTAGCAGAACAAACTCTAGTAGCAGATGTTAGATATATAGAAAGCCAGGCCATAGATCCTTCGAGCACACAAAAGAGGAACAAGACTTATACAAAGAGAAGTTCCGAAATAGGTTCTGTACTAAGTTTAAAGGAGACTATTATAAGAAAGACTTCAACAAACAGTACAACACCTTTATTACCTAGTTCGAGTCCCAGTCCTAAGATACAGCGAGCCTGACCGCCACCATACACATAATTAGTATAGAAGACTCGGATGATTTAGCGTCAAGTTCGGGCAGCTCAAGTGACGAGGAAGGCAATGTGCACGTGATGGAGTGTTTTGTAATAGATACGCTCAGCAACGCAAATGCGAAGCAGCTTGTAGATCAACTTAATCAGGCTTCTACTTTACACCAGCTTAGATTTAGCGAATCGCACCTAGGAATTGTAGAGAGCTAAGATTGTAGAATAACTACGATACTCGTAGTAGACAAGGCACTTTAAATTGTTCTACCTACAACACCTCGCTAGGGACCTAAGAACTTCTACAGTATTATGATCGATACTAGCGCTTCCACCTTCAATTCAGCTAGGTACGATCAGTACTACGTATACAATTTAATCACTCATTCTCCATTAAAGCCTAGTAACGTTACAGTCAAATTTAGTGTAGGAAACTCTACTGCTATCGGATATATAGTAGTCGACACACTAATTAGAAGAGTAAAATTCTACGTGTTTCCGATTAAACTACTATTTATCCTTTGCCTTTAACAACTCGACAAAATAAGAGTAAAGTACAATAATATTAAGGATGTTGTTACTATAGAGGACGGTGCTATAGTCAAGGTTGTACGTCGGTGTCACGAATCACGTGCTCACGTGATACTTGTCATAATAGGAGGCGTAACCCTCAGCAGGCACATCCAGGTTTCTTATAGCAAATAGGGATCGCTTGGAGTAGCCAAGCGATCCAAGGATTTTCATTGGTTACTGTCACGTGATTGGAGCGACTGAGTAGCGAGTCGCTCTGGAGCGACTGGCGCTCCTGTCGCTCCTGTCGCTCACAACAAGGACGAAGGTTCTATATAAGACTGGCACTTCTGCCATTAGATAGGAGCTTCGTGCTCAACTTAGTTATCAATCTTATCATATTTGTTTGACATCTTTGATACAAGTAACGAGTTCACTTCCAAGTGAACAACCCGATAGTCTTCTTCTTATCATAGCATACCAACCAGCGAACACCCAGCCAAGTTTAGTTAGCCCGATTGAGTATTCGTTACACGTCGGTTTAGCTACCTATTTATGGTATAGGACTAAGTATACTGTAATTTTATATACGAATTCCTAAGTTTATTATCAGAGGCTAAACTACGACGTCTTTACAAGCGATTTAGCCACCCATCTGTTGTAAAGTTGCGGAAAGTTTTAGAGCGGGCTAGGTACGATGTCGACTAAACTATACTCGAAAAATTGACTAAATATTGTGACTACTACGCAAAGCATGGCCGCTCACCACACCGCTTCCGCTTTACGCTAAAAGAGGACAAGGACTTTAATTACACGGTCTATATAGATATCTTCTTTATTTATAGCAAGCCAGTTCTTCATATGATCGACGAAGCTATAGGATAGAACGCTGTATACTGGCTATAGGATATGTCGGCAAAACACGTCTGGGAAATGACAGGCAAATACTAGCTCTACATGTTCCTAGGACTAATAGATTTACTTATAACAGATGTAGGAAAGAACTTCACTTCTAAGGAATTCCGATTATATACGACTACTTTAGGTATTACAATTAAAGCTGTACCTGTCGAGGCACATCAATCTATCGGACTGGTTGAACGTTACTACGGACCGTTACGCCGCGCCTACAACATTCTAGTACAAGAGATACCGGACTTGCCAAAGGATGTTACACTTTAAATGGTAGTGAAGGCTGTGAACGATACCGTAGGACCTGATAGTCTTGTACTAACACTGCTAGTCTTCGGGGCATATCTAAAGATACGAGACCTCGTTTTACCATCAACTACAATTGCTAAGCGATTAGCAACACTGTAGAAGGCAATGGCGGAAGTACGTAAAATCAAGGCAAAACGACAAGTTAATGAGGCCCTTAATACTAGAAACGGCCCATCTAACTAAATCAAGGATCTACCTCTCGGATCTGAAGTTTGGGTATGGCGTGAACACAAGAAGTAGCAAGGGCTATATATCCTATAAGGATATAAAGAAGAAGACGTAATTGTTAAAATCAAGGGCAAGCCAGTTCGATTCCGATCTACAGTCGTTAAACCACGATATACGAATAAGGATATATCCAATATTCAAGACTAAGATATACTACACGAAGATATTACAGAATATCCTAACGTACACTCTAAAGAGGATCAACTAAAGCAATATAGAAGACGACGTAGACGACCTCGAAAGTTAAGACAAATTAAGTCGGAACCTAATAAAGACGAGCAGGTCGAAACAGTCCCTACACCACTAAAACGTGGCCGCGGAAGACTAAGAAAGAATGTAACAGTTTATTGCTACAAGGCACTTAAAGTCTATAAAGACGATATACTAAAATGCTAGGTATACTTTATAGATGACGGCGTAGTCTATTTAGTATTCGACGACTCGAGATAAATAGAGATAAGCGGATTAACTAACAACGGGGTCTTTAAGGTTATTATAGTCGATTAATTACTACTAGATGCTCGTGTATTTAGCTCTCGATTCGTCGATACAATTAAGAATAAGGGCACTTCCAAAGCATTCGAGAAGTCTAGACTTATAGTTAAAGCTTTTAACGATGACGGAAAGACTATAGTTTTAACTCAATCACCAACGATCTAACGAGTTAGTATACGGATTATCCTTATACTTATAGCAATTAAATTCTAACAAGATCCATCAGTTAAGCTCTAGTTGCGAGATATTGTATAAGCTTATACCCAGTCGACAACAACCCTTAATCGACCGATATTTGTAAGAGGACTAAAAGGCAACCTATAGTAGGAGAAATTGTATTTTAAGATTATTAAGCCCCTATACGGTATACTAGAATTAGGCAACCACTAGTATAATACGTATATCAAACACTATATAGACAAGCTCGAGATAAAACAATCGACCTACGATTCCTACTTACTATATATAAATAAGGTAGGATATTAGGGTATAATTAGACTTTAAACTGATGATACTCTTATTCTCGGTGATACCGCTTTTGTAGAAAAGGAACAATTAGAATCAACTGCTTTTAAATCTAAGCCTATAGAAGTGTTAGCGCTAGACAACCCTTTAAAATTTAATAGTAGTAAGATCACTCTAGCGAGCGACGGTACCGTCACACTTACACACGATTATAGAGATCGAGTTAAATTAGTGGCGAATAGACCTATCGATACTGTTACTGCTCGAGGAGTTGTTTGCAAGCAATGCGCTGTAAAGGATTAATACGTCGCTTAGAGAGCACTCGGAGCGTATATGGCTACAGTTTGTTAGCCAGAAGCAGCATTTGACTTAAGCGTAGTAGCACAGCATCTAGACCCTGATAAGAGGGCTATTGACGCGCTAAACAAGCGCCTATAATAGTTAATTAATAACTAAAAGCGAGGACTTAAATACGTGCCTTTAGATATCGATTCGCTACGGCTTGTTTTGTTTATAGATACTTCCTTTGTAAACTTAACTGACCTTTCCTCACAAATAGGCTACATTTTATACCTGACGGATAAGGACAACAATACGGATATTTTACACTAGAGTTCTACAAAATACAGACGAATTACGAGGAGCGTACTAGCTTCCGAGCTTACGCTCTTAGTGGTGGATTCGACATAGTAGGAGTGATCAAATCAACGCTCGAGGCAATTCTAAGCAAGGGAATCAAGTTGACAAGTTGTACTGATTCTAAATCGATATACGAATGCTTAACGAAGCTCAGTACAACAAAGGAGAAGCGCCTCATGATCGATGTGATGGCACTACGCCAGGAGATCTACGAGATCCTTTAGATTAAAGGAAGTACAAATCCTGCTAATGCTATGACAAAATTGAAGCCCTGCTAGGCGCTAGTTACACTTATCGATACTAACAAAATCGATATAGTGGTTGAAGAATAGGTTGAGCGTGAGGACATATCCGAGGGACAAAATTGAATAGGATTAACAAGTTACGTGGGGAATTGTAAGGTATTGATATTAGGAGAGTAAAAAGATTGGTTGAGCGTTTTAGATAGTTAGCTATTTACACCGAGTCTCTTGCTTCTTTTTGAAGTAAGCCCAGTGTCGTTATAGTATTCGAGTGAATATACTCAGGTATATTCGCTCGAGGGGGCAGATCACATGACTGGGCTAGTCCTGCACGGACCACCTAGTCCTGCCTATACTGTTCTAGTATCGCTTCTACAACTTGACTCGGTGTGTAACATTATAAGTAGATAGTTAATACTAAGGTATAACCATCTACCTTATATCGCACCTTATCTCAGACGAGATAAACCAACAGTTGCCTAGGTAAATTACCTCTTTCTAATTGTCTTAAATTATACTAATTTAAAATTCTAGCTCGCGCTTCGCCGCTCGGTACAGAACAACCTACCATTTTATAAGTGTTTTACCTACGGTCCTTTAACAAAGAACCAGCGAATTAAGGCTTAGTAGAATATACTCGTAGATAGATAGACTAAGACTTAGAAAGTCTTTTTCGAACAACTACACTACGTAGATCTATTTAATAGAGATTCGCACTTTAACGTTATTACTCTACAATTTATTTATATACCTAAACTCCGCGAGTATATCGAGAATTTTATAGAGGTCTACAATTTATATATAATTCGTCGTTAAAGATCGAGGGCTTGTTACCACCGTATAGGCGTACCTAAGGATTTATATCTTCATCTACTAAAGCCCTGTAAAAACTACGCTACCCACATATCCCCTTAGAACTAGGATCTTTTCGATAGATTTAAAGAAGACGTTAGCAACTTTAGTATTAAAGCGTATTAATCATAAGAAATCGATGCTTTATACTATAAATTACTCGAAGCCGGCTTAATTTAATATAATCTCGACGAGGTCGTTCTGGGTATTTAAGACTTGTATATTTAGGCATATGACTATTTACGGCATGCCCTTCGAGAGTTTAAAGTACATTCGACAATAGACCTTAAGGAGATTAACGTTTAAAAGCCAAAAGGAGGCCTCAATTAGATTGCTTTATAAAAAGAAGTTAATACTAAATTAAATAAGGCAATTTAATAGAATCGTCGTCTACGAGATATACTATAAATAGAGTGTGTCAGTAAGGATAAGGAGGAACTAGATTTGGCTAAGCCTAAGGGTAACAGGAGCGCGGACGACGATTCTAACAATAAGGGGTTATTTGTTAATTAAATTATATATAAGTAGTCCGTTCAATCTAGTTTTATAGTCTTTAAAGGCGTAGAATTGTAGTCTTCAGAGGCGTAGAATCGTGCTTCAGAGGCGTGGAATCAGTTAAAAAGTAGTCAAAAGTCACTATTTTACTTTTTAAAAAGTCACTATTTTACTTTTCAAAAGTCACTATTTCACTTTGATACGAGTGTCCATTCCGCGTTCCGTACGGGTTGCAGTGGCAGCCACAATCCGATCTTCCATTTAAACCATTTTCATCGTTCGTCATGTCATTCGCTCCCTCGTTCCCTTGGACCAATGATATCAAACAACAAAAAATACAAAAAAATACAAGATACGGAGCACACTTAGACCACGTCGTAGTACATCGTGAGATGGTTCTAGTTGGTGATGACTTGGCTCTGACTCTGAGCCTTCCATCCATCCATCCATCCATCCACCCCCTTCCTTCTAGGTACCTACCTACGATACGATATTATCTGATTGATGCCAAAGCACCGCACCGCACCACACCGCACATCACCCACGGAAAACACGGAGATGCGAACCTAACCTTCGATTACCAACCAACCGTTACCAACCCAACCCAATTACTCGAGTACTTTTCTACCTACGATACCGGTACCGGTACCAGCGAACCAAGGTCCAAGACCGTCGACCGATCCCCAAGAAAAAAAAAAGACATGATGGAAATGATGGAATTTCCGGCTAACCACCTTAAAGGGTAAACCCGTGAATAGAACAAGTAGAACAAAATTGTATTGTAACCAGTAACCAGCAACCTGGGCGATGTGATTCACTAGGATCTTGATCTTTCTTCCCCCTCCCCCTCCTCCCTTCAACCCTTCAACCCTCCGTTCTGGGAGATGTTTCTGGAAGTCGGTCAGGTCGGGGGAGAAGTTTGGGAGAGGTGAGGTGAGGTGTGTTGAGGTGTGCTGGCGATCTTCGGTATCCAGCCAGCCAGCCAGCCAACCAGCCAACCCATAGAAAAATAGAAGATAGGTAGGTACACGTAGCCAGCCTGTTGGTAGCCTTTCTCATCACCCACTCACACCAACCCACACCTCCAGCACCCACCAGACAATACAAACAATGCAGAACAATGCATGCAAACAACAATGCAGGACCGCACCCCAGAAAACTATTTCCTAGAATCCCAGGATTTTACAGAAAACGCCTCTCCCTTCCCGGAAACCCTTCATCCACTCACGGGAAGAAGTGGAAAGGAAAGCTGTACGAGTGACACTACCTACACTCTTCGTTTCGCTGGTAATGGGTGGGATGGCTGCATCGAGGTGCATCGCCTGCATCGCCCTTCGGATACGTCCGTTGTTGGGTTGGGTAGGGTAGGTAGTTACCAAGAGAATGGCTGTCTACAGTGCCTAGCGCAGATTGATTCTGTGCAGTGTGCAGTGTGCAGTGCAGTGTGCAGTGCAGTGTGCAGTGCATTTGAGGGGGGCGAAGAGGGGGATTGTTATGGCGTATGCTGGTCTACAGTAGGTAGGGACCGTAGGGTCTGGTCTGGACTCTACGCTTTGCGGTTGGCACTACTGACGTTGACAGAAAGCTGGTGGAGGGTTATTAGGTGGAGGTGGGTATGTAGACCGTAGGTAGACATTATTGAAGAGGAGAAGAGGGGACCGAGGTGTACCAAGTACTCCGTACAAGAGGGACAGAAGGCACAGAAGGGGGTAACATGTCATGTATGTACAAGTACCTAATATGTGATTTCCCTGATTCCCCGGACATGAGATTTGCAAACCCGGAAATGGATCTTGATCTTGTAATTAGACGCTACCATCACCATCACCATCACCATCACCATCCCCATCCCAATAATACTTCATCACTATTATTGAACTGGGTTGCTGCAACTGCAACTCGTCTGCATGACAGATCAATAGGAGAAAATTCCCAGCCCATCCGCATCGCCGCTCCGTATGCTTGGGTGAGTTCCATTGGGTTCAAGGTCATCTGCGATTACGCAAGGATATCAAGGGAAGTGGGAAGTTTAATTCTTCCCCAAGCAGGCAAAGGCAACTGAGGCAAGACATTCCATTCTCCATTCTAACTCCGCTCCTCAATCATCACAAATCACCCGAAGATGGGCGAGATGGGCGAGATGGGCGAGATGACGGAGATCAATCTATGTAGACTGTGATCGGTATTCATCGGTACTCGCTCCGTCCTTGGATCATCCTACCACGGGGGGGTTTTCTTGGTTTTGGTTTGAGAGAGATAGGTAGGGTCATAGTAGAGTAGGTGATGGGAATAGGTAAATAAATGGTGGAGGACTAGGAAGTAAAGTGTGATGGATGATGAGAATCAGAATTGACTTTGGGTCAAGATACAAGCTGTGACAGCCTCACTCCCACTGGTCAGAAAGCGAGGTGTTGCCTGGAAGGGATTCAGGGGGAGGGGGGGGAGCTGATAGTTATCGGCGGGGTGGAGCTGGCTGGTTGGTTGGTTGGTGCTGCTGGCCTGGTTTTCTGTTTTCTCCGTAGGTTGTAGCCACTGCCACTGAAGCACTGAAGCAGATATCTACTAGGTAAGCTACAGTGGGCTAGTGGGTGGCTGGTGGTTAGTGATTAGTGGTTGGTGGTAGTGGTGGGTGTTTGGTAAGTGGTAAGTGGTAATCAGTGTGGATGGGGGTATGTACTGTAACTGTAAGTAGGGCCTGTAAGTATGGTATATGTTCCACCAAGAGATGCGAGATGCATCAGATGTGGCTTTCTTCCGCTGAACCATCAACTTGGAACGAACCATCGCCGACCTGACCAGAATCTCTCAACCACCCACCAACCTTCCACCGTCCCTTGGCTGCTAGATCTAGACCACTTCTAGACCCCTCTGATGACTATACTTCGAGGTACTTACCACCACTATCTCGAGCTACTCGGTATAGCTATGTACCTTGCCTATCTAGGTAGCTATGAAGCTACTTATGTAGGTACCTAGGTACAGGTACCTACTAGGTACCTATTGCATGTACCTACCGTACCTACCTACCCGGCCACCTCCCAACCCCTTTTGAAGTACCGGTGCCGGTGGTTAGGGCTGAGGCTTTTGTCCTTGCGGAGAACTCCATCATTCGCTGCCGCCACAAATGCATGAAAGGCATCTTTAGGCATCTTAGCATCTGATAGACGGCGCCTCATACTATATATAATACTATACATATAAAAAGATGCTCTGACTGTACATCTCTCGCCTTGTTTGCGTCTGCTCACCAATATCTTGTACCTACACCCCTTTTGCCGCGCCAGCAACTGCTAAAAGGGCCCTCTCATCCCCACAATTACGGAGCATGCTTGCAGTGCCGCCAGGCTAACCGCGGCGGGCCCCCATCCAACGTACGCGGGCGCGGTACGCCATTCTTCTCCGAGGGGCTCAAGGGCCCAAGGGGCTCCATCCAATAAGTCCAGTACTCCGTAATCCAGCAATCGCACAATCGCACAATTGCATTCCCAATCCCATTCCCAGTTGACCATTAGTTCATGCAATTGCCCGTCTGATACCCAGATGCCAGATACCAGATGCCCTGCAGTGGGTTCTGACGTGTGTCGAGAGTGCGCGCGAGAGCGAGCCGTTGGCCCATTGAGAGGTTTTTGTACGCAGTCGACGCATTTGCATTTCGAATATGAGCGAATCAAGGGTCACGATCGTTCCATGACCAGTAAAGACCTTGGATGTTCGTTTCCTCGGTCGCAAATGCCCGCAAAGGGAGCCCCCGCTACACCCCGGCTGCATTTGCTGCTCAGTGCTCCGGCTCCGCTGCAAGACAGACGAACCACCGCCCTCCAAGCGGCACGGGGGAAGGGGAGGTACAGGGTGTATTTTGAAGTAGTACGTAGTAATGTTAGGGCTTAATATTATTGTCGTGGCCGTCGACAGCCGCGACAGCGAGTGTGAAATGAGCAGATAATTGAGGGGAGTTGAGCGTGGTGGCTGTGTCCAGTGTGTGCAGGTGTATCGTTCTCCTGGCAGCGGCCTACAGCGATCGCATTGAGTGTTGCCGCGATACAGGCAAGTTTAAGCTAGAAACCATTATCGACTGCCGCTTTTGGCAAGAACGACTCTCCAAGCGCACTGGATCTAGCCTCGATTAGGTTTGGCGCCGAAGTGGGTATCTCAGGAAATAACGACCTGAAAGTGCAGAGCCCACCGGTGCCCACAGCAGCAGCCAGCAGCCAGCCATCAGCAGTCAATCCAATTGCCCAGTCTCCAGTCTCCAGTCTCCCAGTCAGTCTCCAGTCCCCCAGCACCAGCACCAGCAACAGCAAGCACAAGCACTCCACTGCATTACTGACCCATTCCACCACTCCACTGCTACCTAGGTCCTGCCACTGCCACTGACACTGCCACTACCCTCGTCTCTCCTTCTATCTCTGCCTCTCTCTGCTGCTCCCTCAGACCCTCCCTCTACTCTGCTCTCTCTCCTCTGCCTGCTCTGCTCTGCTCTGCTCTCTACTGCAGGTGCCTCCCCCCCGACCGACCGACCAACCGACCCAAGGCTTACTAACCAAAACCGCCCTAAGCTATACCAGCTAACCTGCCTACCCGGCCGCCCAATCTCTGAGCTTCGCGTCGCTTCCCGCTCTCTCTACTTCCACTCCTCGAGTCCCCCAATTGAACCCCCAAGCAAGCATCGAGTTTCCAAAAAAGACCTCATCGCTGCGAGCCTCTCTCTCACACACACACCCCCCACATAC